>JAODAL010069791.1:0-16199 GCA_025379985.1 Phyllomedusa bahiana
CTGGAAACATTATCTGCAAGCCCCACGTGTTTGATATTTCATGAGGGTCATTGGATACTTCAGCTTGACTAAACGGACCCGACAGTCATCCACAGCTTTGGGGTAATTAACTCCTGCCCCTCTCCCAAGCACTGCTTTTTTTTTCATCTCCGCTGATAGTTAATCAAAATGGTGCGGTCGGAACACGGTGTTAAACTCCAAAGCAAATATATTCAAGTTTTTCCCAGTTTACCAACCAGAAGACCCCGGTTTGTTGAGGCAAAAATTTGAAGATAAAAAATGATTGATGTCCACTTCTTCAGAACACTAAATTGTTTATTTCGTGGGAGAAAAAAACAAGAGACCCACAGCAAAAGACAACGCGTTTGGTCACTGGACCCTTTCATACATACATTGAATACACAGGTGTTTTTTTAAAAGAAGAAAAACCAATGAAAAAACAAAGATAAAACACGTTACAAAAAAACACAATATTCAAAAAAATCAAGGACTTCAGGAAGAAGAAAACAGATCAAATAAAATTATCAATAATACAAAACTAAATCTGTTCTTTTATTAAGCCATATGGTTGAAAAGTTTTTAACAAAAACATCAGAAAGCCCACGAGACCGCAGCTTCTGGATTGATTCCCCCCCTCTCGGGCATAATAACCCTTTCCAGACCAACAGCAGATAAGAATCTGTGCTGCAGTTGTGAAAATGATACAAGGCTGACACTGCTGAAATCATGAAAATCCTTTGATTTGACATCAGAAAGATGTCTCAACCCTTACTTTTTATGCACATGAGTGCTGCCCCATACTGTTTCCTGCATTCGTTAAAAGAACTAAATATACAAAAAAAATTTTAAATTACAGTTTAAAAAGTTTTAATATTATAACTGTTTTTGTAACAAAAAAAAAATTTGAGTAGACACTTTCAGAATTGAAAAACAATCAGCTCATGTGAAAACCTTTTAACAACCTGGATACATTTAAACCCGGGGGGTCTAGGTTTCTTTTAGGGGGAAGAAAGGGGAAAGAAATTTCCCAAGGGCAATCTATTTTCTATTTTTTAAAACATAATTTTTTTTAATTTGAATCAGGTTTTTTTTACAAATACAGGAGCCCATGGAGCAAATTTTTACCGTCTTTCGCTTAAAAATTATGGTTGGGGGGAAAGCAGTTATTTTTCATAAAATAAAACCCCCTTTTTTTTGCAGTTGGAGTGGGGATGGTCGCTTCATAGTGACCTGGTTACATCTGGAAGGGTATAGGCGACCATACCACTCTTTATTTCCTATCCAATTTTAATTTTTTGTCACAACATTACTTTTTCTTATCATGTGTCCCCGAATTTCTTTTTTTGGATGTTTTTTAATCTGACGCTGCTCTGGGGTTGTCCCCAGTGATCTTTCAAGGACACAGCAGGAACTCATCCCATGCTAAATCCTGCACCCTATACATACCATTAAAACTGTCCCGGGGGGGAACAAATAAGATTAAAAAGAAAAAATTCTGAGCAAGCAGTATAAAATTTTTTGAGAGTCAAAAAGATAATTGAAACAACGAGATTACCAAGGATGTGAAGGCAGAAGGAAAAAGCCGAAACAAAAAAACTCATACAGTCTCCTACTCTGAACAACAATAAACCTCAGAATGACTAGCAATTCCCCTATTGTTTTTTTAAAACCATTTTTTAAAAAAGAAAAAAAAACAGATACCCCTTATAATCAATAAAATCCCCCATACTCAAAAACGATCAGGGTTATTATAGGTCCAAAAAAAGGTTTAAAATGTGTTTCCGAAAAAATTTTGACTCTGGAAACATTCTTTCCCCTTTTTTCCCCCTTTCTCCCTAAAAAAAAACCAGCCCCCCCGGTTAATGTACCAGGTTGTTAAAAATGTTCACCGACCTGTTCTGTTGTTCAATTTTAAAGGCTACTAAATTTATATCTTTTGTTACAATAACATATAAAATTTAAAAACTTATATAAACTGAATCAACTTTTTTTGTTATTTAAATCAGTAACAAATGCAGGAAACAGTATTGGGCAGCACCTCATTCACAAAAAGAAGGGATTCGCAGACATCTTTCGATGTCAAATCAAGGGATTTTCATCGTATTCAGCAGTGTCAGAATTGATCACTTTTCACAACTGAAAAGCACGATTCCTATTGCTGTTGGTCAAGGGGTTATTATGTGAAGGGGGGGAATCACATCCAAAGCTGCGGTCTTTGGGGTTTCGGGATTTTTTTTTTAAAAACAACAACCATAGGGTTTAAATAAAAGAACAATTTAGTTCTTTTATTATTGATATATTTTTTTATTGATCTGTTTTTTCTTCCTGAAAACCATTGAGTTGTTTAAATATGTGTGTTTTTTTGACCACGTGATTTTTATCTTGTTATTATTGGGTTTTTGTCCCCTTTTTTAAAAAAGAACACCTTTATTCAATGAAAGCTATGATTAAGGGTCCCGTGACCGAAAAGCTTAGTCTTTTTCTGTGGTCTCGAGTTTTTCTCCTACGTAAATAAAAAATTTATGCTATCTGAAAACGCTGGAATCAATCATTTTTTATCTTTCAATTGCGCCTCAACAAGTCCGGGCGTCTTCTGGTCTGTAATGGTGTTACATTGAACTAATTTTAGAATTGGTGGGGGCGTGACCAGGGAAACGGGAGGGGATATTGTATTGGGTGGAGGGGGGTATTGTAGTGGGTGGAGGGGATATGGGGGCTACTTACCCTGTGCTAGTATGTTAGATGAAAAAAGTGACAAATTTTTATTGTAATACACAATAAGTTCTTTTTGAACCTGATTATGTGGGGAAAATGGGCGATTTATGTCGAGAGGCCCGGTAATTTTTTCATGTACATTGGGGGTTCCCCCCCCAAGATCAACCCCCTGTGGGCCCCAGACTCCCCACCGACTTGCATACATGAAACAAATTTTTAATTTCTAGTTTATAGATGAAACCCTGGATGTTTTTCCCGAGGTATAAGTGTGGGTTGGCACCATGTCCCAACCCGATACAAGTCAGCAAGGAGGGCAGAGCATGTTTTGTGAATCATAGGGAAAGAGATGGTAGGTCCCTTTTGGGTCCCTGAAGGGATGAAAATGAATTGCAAAGTATAAAAGTTTTTACGGGCCATGGAACAAATAAGAACCATGCCTTTTTAGCAATATTACTTCAGCATGACAAAGCCCCTCTCAATTTCAAAAAAAACCCCAGAGCAATGACTGCTATGTGCTAAAGAAAGAAACCATGGGTTTGGCTGCCAAAATTTCCCCAGAGCTCAACCCCTTGGAGTATCCTCAAGCTAAAAACTATGAGGTGGGGGGTGTTTACATCAAAACATCACCCTGGTACATAATTTTGACTCCACAAAAAAATCCAAAATAAACTTTCACAAAATTCAATTTGGTGCAGGAATTGGATAACAAAGAAGGGGTTCTATTTGGGCATCAACTTTCCTGGGCGATGCTTTTTAAAAGAAAATACTTTTTATTTTATTTTATTACCTCTTAACGCTGAAAAAAAGCAACCTCCAAAATATAAAAAAATATAATAATTTATTTGGGAAAAAAAAGGGAAAAAAACAATCATAAAAAAAATAAAGAAAAAAGGTATTGTGGAACAAGCTACCATATATTTTAAATGCTGTTTTACTTAAAACCCTATAAAAAGATTTGTTTTTTTCCATTGTTCATTTTGATTTTCTTTTTCTTTTTGGAAAAAAAAAAATTTATCATTTGGAGTTTTTTTTAATAAGCCGAATTATTTTGGTTATAATTTCAACTTTATCAATTATCATTTGCATTAAAAATTTGGAACTCGTTGTAATTTCTGAAAGTCAATTTTTCTTTTTAATTTTTTAGGTAGTTCACACGGCGCGTTGAGCCCCGTGTTACATCGCTTTTAGTTAAATTTTTGGATCCATCGTAAACCCCCCAAAAGACCAAACACAAATCTAAAATGAAAAATGTGATTTTCATTGCTTTTAACTTAAAACATGCTTTTGGTTTATTTCATAGCTGATCCTATCCCTGTCTCATTTGTCTTTTGGATCCGTCTTTCGGATCCATTACAAGAATTGACTTTTCAATTTATTGGGCCCAAAAGAGAGCAGGAGCCCTATTTTTAACAATAGGTGCAATCCGCGCATCCAACACCATCCAAACACCAGCTGTGTTTGGATAGTGTTGGATCTTTAATCCCATCAACTGGTGTTTGGGATGCGATTTTCGGTCCAACACAGATCAAAAATCACCCCAAAAAGGGCATGTAAAAGGCCCCCTTATACTCCTTTATTATACAGGGACGGGGCAGAAGTGAAAAATCCCTTGTGTACATTAAAGGGATTTGTCTAAACCAAACAACTCCTTCTAGAAACGTGTTGCATTCGCCAATTGCACGGGCCCTTTGTTTTCCCTAGCCTCTACATTCACTGTTCTGGTTTTGGGGGATCTGCAACTGCCCTTAATATTTCCGTATGGTTCATTTTAATGCCCACTGTCCTCTTACCATAATGACAGGAAATTTCAGCTAATGGGGGGAAAAGGGTTTTTTTGGAGTGGGAAACAGCCTTTTGGTGACACCAAATTTACTCCCTATATAGTATATGGCTTTTTGTTTTCTTAAAAAAATCCTATAACACCGTTAATGGTGATATCATTCTTTCCATTAATCTGTTCTTAATTGGAACAAAAGCCTTTGGAAACTTTAAAAAAGTTAAGGAAACCTCCTGTCCCAAAAAAGGGTTTTTTTAAACTGTAAATTTTTATCTTCGCCACAAACGTGTTTTTGATGTGTTTAATGTTACGATGTTTATTGAATGTTAAGTAATGTAAAAAATTTAATCATCTATAAATTCTGTTTTTATAATAAAACAATATTAACAAAAAAATTAAAAAATAAGTTACATTTTTCAACTAAAGGAAAAATGGGTAAAAATATGTACAAAAATTTATATCGGTTTGAAAAATTAGAGAAATAAGAGCTTTTAAAATAAAATTTTACAAAGATATACAGCTTTTGCTTTTTTATCCATTAATTTTAAACCTATTACTGTATGCCCTTTAAAGGGAGATTTAAAAAAAGAGGTAAAACTAGGGATTATTTAATTTTTTTGCATTTATAATCTAATCTGGGGGCCTTACAAAACCCCTTTTGAGGTCATTAATAAGGTTATTTATGTTGTAAAATTGGGAAAAATTTAAAGGGGCATGGTAAAAGTTACTTCAGAAAATTTTTTTGACCATTTCAAGCAAAACGTATTTCTCTAAAGATTTATTCATGTAACAATGACTATAATAAAAAGCATAATAAAATAATTTCAAATGAAATTAATGCCTCAGAATAAGAAATCTTACTTGCAGGAGCTGTATTTGGAAAAGAAAAAATAGCTTCCTTAAATGTCTAAAAATGAAGAAGACATAGTGAATGAATCTGTGTGTTCTGCAGTACAAATGCTACAATATGTCAGGGACGTAGTATATTGTAGATCTTCCAAGAGACAGGGATTGATTTCTACAATGTATTATCTAGAGGAACATTTGTACATTAAAATTAGCTAGACTGCTCATCCAGGATCTCCACCTCCAGGGCTTGACACAATAATTTTCTCATTGATGCTCTTTGAATACCTGTGTCATGCACCAGTTTTCAGGTTCTGCACTTGGCATAATACAGTTTATTAGTTTTGCTTGGATTGTTCCCTAACTAGTTGTAGATGGCTGAACAACTAAAAAGACCAAGCGAGTCTGCACTGGACTCTTGAAGGCTGTTTCTCAGATTGTGCAGCTGCAAGATGCAGATGAACTCACTAGGACAAAGGCAGCATTGGTTAATCCCTATCCCTGTCTTGACAATCATTGAACACATAACAACATTAGCAAGCTCTTTTGCTATTATGATTCATAACATTATGGGCGACATGTATGAACTGGGCTGCGTCAGAAATCTGGCGTCTTTTCAGCCCAAAAACTAGCGCAGTCCCGTTCGCTCTATTTTTAATGAGGCACACTCCAGTATCAGGCACATTACAGAGCACCCGTGGCACTTTGTATTGCCCCTGAGATCGGGGGCGTGCTGGAGGCGTGTCACACTACAGTACACCCGTACGAAGCTACTCATTTATAGCTTCAGTCCGGCAAATCCAGGCGCATTACTGCTGGAACAGGTAGAACACTTTTAAAGTGGTTTATCTGAGCCAGAAGTGTCGCTTTGTAGCTAGAAAGTACTAAATCTATGACCCGTAGTAGAACAGGTTCAAAGATACAGGCGTATTCTAAGCTACTAATGCACGGAAAAAATGGCGTCTGAGCGCCAAAAATCATACATGTCGTCAGGGCCGGACTGGGACTCAAAAGCAGCCCTGGCACACAGGTCCCACCAGCCCACATAGGTGGGCGGGGTCCAAGGGAGGTACGTAGGTGGGCAGCGTCCAAAGGAGGTACGTAGGCGGGCGGGCAGGCACCAAAGGAGGTACATAGGCGGGCATGCTCCAACGGAGGTACATAGGCAGACAGGCACCAAGAGAGGTACGTAGGTGGGCGAGCACCAAGGGAGGTACGTAGGCGGGCAGGCATGCACCAAGGGAGGTACATAGGCAGGCATGCACCAAGGGAGGTACGTAGACAGGCAGGCACCAGGGGAGCTACGTAGGCTGGCGGGCATGCACCAATAGTGGAACGAAGGCAGACATCCACCAAGGGAGGTAAGAAGGCGGGCGGGTAGGCACCAAGGGAGGTACGTAGGCGGGCGGGCATGCACCAAGGGAGGTACATAGGCGGGCATGCACCAAGGCAGGTACAAAGGCAGCCATGAACAAAGGGAGGTACAAAGGCAGGCATGCTCCAAGGGAGGTACATAGGCGGGCATGCACCAAGGGAGGTACATAGGCAGGCAGGCACCAAGGGAGCTATGTAGGCTGGGGGGCATGCACCAAGGGAGGTACGTAGGTGGGCAGGCACCAAGGGAGGTACATAGGCGGGCAGGCACCAAGGGAGGTACGTAGGCGGGCAGGCACCAAGGGAGGTACGTAGGTGGGCGGGCACTAAAGGAGGTACGTAGAAAGACGGCCACCAAGGGAGGTACGTAGGCAGGTGGGCTGACACCAAGGGAGGTACGTAGGCGGGCGGGCACTAAAGGAGGTACGTAGGCAGACGAGCTGGCACCAAGGGACCTACGTAGGCAGACGGGCACCAAGGGAGGTACGTAGGCAGGTGGGCCCCCAAGGGAGGTACATAGGCGGGCAGGCACCAAGGGAGGTACGTAGGCGGGCAGGCACCAAAGGAGGTACGTAGAAGACGGCCACCAAGGGAGGTACGTAGGCAGGTGGGCTGGCACCAAGGGAGGTACTTATATGGGGCCCGGGGACTTAAGGAGGTACGTAGGCAGACGAGCTGGCACCAAGGGAGGTTGTGGGCCCCAAACGGGCACCAAGGGAGGTTACGTAGGCAGGTGGGCCCCAAAGGGGAGGTACATGGCGGGCGGGCCCCAAGGGAGGTAGTAGGGGGGCAGGCCCCAAGGGGAGGTACTTTAGGTGGGCGGGCACCAAAAGGAGGTTACAAAAGAAAAAACGGCCCCCAAGGGAAAGGTAGTAGGCAGGGTGGGCTGGAAATCAAGGGGGGAATTTAGGGGCGGGAAACTTAAGGGGGGTTCTTTAGGCGCCCGAGCCTGGCCCCAAAGGGGGGGACAAAGGCCGGGGGCTGGCCCCAAAGGGGAGCTACGTAGGCGGCGGGCGGAAAAGGGGGGTATTAACGGGAGGGCTGGCAAAAAGGGAGGTACGTAAAAAACAAGACCCAAGAGGGTTGGTAGCTATGTACCTACTTCCCTTGGGCCTTCCCTTTCCCTACTACCGGGCTGAAAATTGGAAAGGGGCCCCAAAATCAGGGGACGCTAAAGCACTACTTACTTTTAGAGGCCAATTTGCAGGAGCTGACCCGGGGGCCCAGGAGAGGCAAAAGGCTCGTTCGCGGGGTAAGGCTGCGGGGAAGGGGGATGTTACCCGGTGAACGTCTGTTTTGGCACGGGGAAGTTGCGGGCCTCCACTCTCCCCTTCCCTGCTTCAAGTTCTTGCCCCGCCTCCTGCCATGTGACCATCACCATGCCATCCAAAAGAGAGTAGCCAATGGGCCCTCTGCGGAGAAACCCGGCTCACAGGGGCCCCTCAATTGTGGGTCAGCGGCCCGGGGGCCCTGTGGGAGTGGCCCCCCCGCCAGATTTATGTACTTTGGGTGCCCGCCCAAGTTGGGTAACTGGGCCGCTGGGACATTTTTTTTCCCTGCCCCCAAGTGGGGGCGGGCCCCCAGCTGTGGTGTCAGCCCGGGGGCCCTGTGTAGTGCCCAAATGCAGCCCCCCTCTATAAGTGAGGACACTGGCAGGCAGGCAGGGAGTCCCCAGCTTCCTTCCCCAAGTGCGGGGTTGCGGGCCGCGGCGGCCCACTGTTTGTTGGCGCAGGCCCCCCCCACATGAATAAACTGCATGCTGCGCCCGCTAGTCTGAAAAACCCGGCCCCGGCCCCCATGTGAAAGTGCCGGCCCCGCCGCGTATCACTGCCTTTGCGGAGCCCCGGGGGCGGGCCGGCAGCTTTATTCCCTCCTCCCGTGCTGCCTGCTGCTTTTAAGGTGGGGCAGCGCTGCGCTACCAAAAATTGGGCGGCCCCCCATGTTTCCCAGCTGGGCCCGGGCCCCCCGGGGAAAATGGGCCCGGGCCCGGGGGTTTCCCCCAGCCTGGGATGTCGCCCCATATGTGTTGGTTTTAAAAATTTGGGTACGGGAAAGGGCCCCACGACCATAGGGGAAAAACCCGGGGATTCCCGGCGGGCCGCTGGGGGCCGGGCCCCAGGGGCCCGGGGCCCCCAACGCCCCCCCCGGGGGAGGACCGGGGTTCCCCCCCCCCCGGGCCCCCCAAATGCCGGTTTTGGCGGCTACAGGGGCCGCAATGGTCGCATCAGCGACCCCCCCCCCTGTGGGAGGAGGCCCACGGCCCACCCCTCGCCACAAAAGGCCCCATGGCCCGGGTTTAAACCCACCCAGCCATGCACCATCAAAGGGGGCCGGGCCCCCTGCACCCCCGCTTGGGGCAACAGGGGGCCGAGGCTTTAACATTGGGGTCTACTGATCCCGTCTTTTTCAGCTTCCCCCGGGGGCCGCGGGGCAGGCGCGCGATGTGATGACGTTTATCGCGCGCCTGCCCCCCGGCCCCCCCCATCTGCATTTACGGCCCCCGGGTCCGAGGAAAAAAAGGGGGAAGAGGTGTCCGGGGAGTTTTTACGTTTTTATTTTTTTTTAAAAATTTCTTTCTGTCCCCGGCTGCCCAAATGCCCCTCCCTGGGTTTCCTAATGCCCCCGCCCTGGCTGGCCCTATACTGCCCCTTCCCTGGCTATATACTGCCCCTGCCCGGGGGGCCTATACTGCCCCCTGGCCCCTGGCATTTTACTGCCCCCCGCCCATGGGGCCCAAAACTGCCCCTGCCCTGGCTATTTCTGCCCCCGCCCTGCCCCCCTTTATAATGCCCCCTGCCCTGGCTGCCTATACTTGCCCCCCGCCCTTTGGGAAATTTTTGGCCCCGCTTTGGCTCCTTAACTGTCCTGCCCTGGCTGCCTATACTGCCCCTGCCCGGCCTGCCAATACTGCCCCAGCCCTAGTGCCCATACTGCCCCTGCCCTGGCTATATACTGAAACCCCGCCCCCCGGCTATTTTACCCGCCCCTCCCTACTGCCTTACTGCCCCCGGCCCCCGGCTATATATGCCCCTGCCCTAGCTGCCCATACTGCCCCCCCCCTGGCTATATACTTTACCCCCGCCCTGGTATATATGCCCCCCGCCCTTTGCTGCCTATATTGCCCCCGCCCGGCAAAATACTGACCCTGCCACTGGCTGCCCATACTGCCCCTGGGCCCGGTATATACTGCCCCTGCCCATATACTGCCCCTGCTTGCCCGGCTATAAAACTGCCCTTCCCCGGCTATATACTGCCCCTGCCCCGCCCGGTATATACTGCCCCCCCTGCCCTGGGTGCCTATACTGCCCCTTGCCCTGGCTATATAAATTCCCTGCCCTGGGGTTTTTATACGCCCCCCGCCCTGGCTGCCTTAATTTGCCCCTTTCCCTGGCTAATCTGCCCCTGCCCCTGGCTAATTACTGCCCCTGCCCTGGCCCGCCTAAAAATAGCCCCCCACCCTGGCTATAACTGCCCCTCCCCGGCGCCTTAAAAGCCCTGGGCCCCGGCTTTATTCTGCCCCTCCCTGGGGTGCCTATAATAGCCCCGCCCCTGGCTTAAATTTGCCCCTGCCCCGGGTGCCCATAAAAGCCCGCCCTGGCTTATACGCCCCCTTTCCCTGGCTGCCCCATTTTTAGCCCTGCCCTGGGGTAAATACTGCCCCTGCCCTGGCCAATTGATGCCCCCCGCCCTGGCTTATGAAAGCCTCCCTGGCTTTCTGATACCCTTTCCCTGGTACCTATAAACCCGCCCCGGATATTTAGGGCCCCGCCCTGGCTACCAAAGCCCCGCCCCGGATACCTATACCCTGCCCCCGGTATTTGATGGGGCCCCCCCCTTTTTTACCTTACCCTGCCCCGGCTATATGGGTGCCCCGCCCGGCTGCCTTATCCTGCCTGGGTGCCTATAATAGCACTGCCTACCTTTTACACTTCCTTTTGGGTGGGCCCATAATAAACCCTGCCCCACCTATACACTCCCGGCTGCCTATACAAATGTCCTGCCCCCGCCCATATACTTTCCGTTGCCTATAAGTGGCTCTGTCTGCCCCGTAAAACTGGCCCCGCCCGGCCCGTATATGGCCCTGTCGGGCCCGTATAATGGGGCCCCGCCTGTATACTGTCCCCCCCCTACCGCATAAGTCCCTGCCTGCCTGCATACTTTTCCTTGCCCCCCTTTCATTTTTGGCCCGCCCGCCTAATGGGGGTTTTACCTATTTTTCATTTCCACTTTTCTGACATTTTTTAATTTTTTAAAATTTTTGGGTTTTAACAGACGCTTTTGGGGGGAAATTTATAGGAAAAATGCTGGAAGAAGAGGGGCTAAAATGTATTTGTTTTTAAATTCAAAGGACGAAAGGGAGTGAACCGTAAAAAGGACCCTTTCATGCTGTACCGAACAGAAAAGAGAAAAGGAAAAGGGGGGCAACAAGGGAAAGGGGTCATGGAGGTTTGTGCCAAAAGGGGAAGAAAAGGAAAAAGAAAAAAAAAAAAAAAAACAATAAAAAAAAAACAAAAAAAAAAAAAAAAAAAAAAAAAAAAAAGAAAAAAAAAAAAAAAAAAAAAAAAAAAAAAAAAAAAAAAAAAAAAAAAAAAAAACTCCCATTTATGATGACTTTTCCCGTGATCCCCCGCTGCCCCGGGGGAAGTTTACTTTTTTGTGTTGAGTCTTTCTGTATTCATTGAAGGTGACCTTTACCCATGGGGGTGTGATTGGGGGGTTTTTAGGGGTTTATGTTGGGCCCTATTTTAGGGGTCAGTGTGGGCTTGTCCCCCGGGTTGTAAGCAAAGTGACCCTCACTCGGGGATGATTGGGGGGTTTTTCCCCGCACCAATGTTTCTCTCTTGCTTGTGTGTAGGGGGGCTCTCACACAGATGGTTTTGGTGCATTTTTTTTAAAGCGTTTTTTTTTGGAGAAATGTTTTTGCATTAATCTCTGCCTTTCTGCACAAAACCCCACCGAAAACCCCCTTAAAAAAGCACCAAAAAAAAGTCCGGTGAAAGCAGTTTTTTTTGGGGGTAGTTTTTTTTTTAGACAGTGGCGAGGGGCGAGAAAAAAGGGGCATTTTTTTTAAACGGAAAATTGTATTGGCTGCTTTGGGGTTATGCCCGGGGGATTTTTTATTCCCAGTCCGGCCCTGGATAAGGGGTTTTTCTTTCTGTTTCTGCCTCATTGTTTTTTATTGCTTTTTTTTCATTTGTAAAAGGGAATTTCTTTTACAGAAAATTGCTTTATTCACATTGCTCCCCGTCCCCCCCATGGTTGCCCCAAAATCGGGAAAGCCACATCAAACCCATCTATATTTTTTGGAATGTTGGAGGAAGCCTATGCACACACGGGGAGACCATGCAAATTTTTATTTAAAATTTTATCTTAGTGGACCATGTAAATTTTCCCAACCCTTTGTTTTCTCTTGACTTGGGTTTTAAAATTTTAATTTCCCAGGCATAAGACAAAAGTACAAAACCCCTGACCCCCAGACAAATATTATCCCTACCTGATTCTGAAATCTAATTTTTATGGGAGCTTTTTCCCGGCCCCCATTTTTAAAAGGGTTGTATATAAAACCAAATCATCTCATTTGCTGCCTAAATGTTAGCACATTATAGTTAAAGGGGTTTTTTCCAAACGTACAAAGTTTGGGCCAAGGTGGGCCTTTAGCTAGCTAAAAACCCGCCCGGCATGAAATGAGGAGGGTGGCAATTGTGGCCATCCTCCTCATTCACGTCTATGGACTTTCGAATATAGCTGAGTGTGTTTTTACTGTTTTTTGAATTGTCTTCTGTTTTTGTTTATTTTTGTTTTTTTGCTTGGCCTGCTCCAGGGCTCTTCTTTTTCACTTTTTTGCGATGTATATCCCCATTTTATACTTGCTTTTTAACAATTCATTTTGTTTGGAAATTGTAGAACACCCAAGCAAGTTAGTTTTAAAGGCTTTCCCCTATTTGGACCAGTTTCTGGCTCTGTGTTTTTTTATGTTGGTCCAGTGTCTATGGTTCCTGCCTTTTCACCTGTCATTTATGTATCTTTGCCATCTGCTCTTGTGTCTTTGCTTGAAACCTTGGGCAACATGCATGAATGGGGCTTCCAAACCCTTTTTTTGGGGGTACTTTAAGCCAAAAAAAATTGGGACTGTAAAAAACAGGTTCCCTTTCCAAAAATTTGGCGCAATAAGTGCCTTTGTAATGTGCCAAAGAAACTTTTGACATTTTTAAAGTTGAGGGGGCCTGTATTCTTTTTCCACTGTAATTGGGGGGTTTCTGATTAAAATTTTAAACAAGAAAAACAAATTTCTGGTTTTTTATTAAAGGGCACCTTTACTAAGCCCTCGATGTAATAATACCAGACATACAGGCTTCAATATCTTTTTCACCTATAGATATGTTTTCCCGTGTGTTAAAACAACCATATAAAATTTTACCGGATAAATAAAGTGTTGTATAGAGTTGTGACGTATGCATGTGAGTAAGGTGATCAGACAATTGTCATAGTTATTCTGTATTCATCACGTGGCTTTACTGCACATACACAAAGTGATCACAACGCTTTTGGATATTATAGAGAGGGTTTTTGTATTGTACAATGGGGTAAAAAATTTATTTAGTCCCGCCCCCAATTTTTGCAATTTTCCCTACTTAAAAAAATGAAGGGGGCCTTAATTAACAACAAATCAAAAACCTTACCCTTTGAGGGGACAAAGGGCCCCACACGGTATGAAAGGGGTTTAAAGCCTGTTTTCTGGGTTTTCCTAGCCCACACCCCCAAAACCCCTGTCCGGGGGACAGGGGGCGATGTTAGGGGCAGCGTTCGCCCCCTTTTTTGGCTGCACCTCACTTTAAAGGGCGTGTAATTTTTCCCCGCGAGGGCGTTTCCGGGGGGGGGCGCAGCGCGTTCGAAAAAAATCTTTGGGGATGTTTGGTTCGCGGGTCAAACAAAGTGCGGCGCATTCAAACCTCGCCCTCCGACAGGCAGACCTGGTTGATTCTGGTCTAAATGATCCGGGAGAAAGGGGAAAATGAAGCAGAGAACGTAACAAAGGAGGAAACATATAGAAAATCCAAAAAAAAAATCTTTTGGCCCCCCAACTCCGTGCGGAAAGGAGTATGAATAAAAAAAAAAATCGCCCTTTTAAAAAAGGCGTTTTAAAAAATTATCCAAAAAAAAGCTTTAAAATTTAAAAAAAAAAAAAAAAAATCACTTTTCCCCCAAACAAGAACCCGGGGCAAAATCAGGGAAATTTTGGGTTTTTGAAAATTCCGGGGAAATTTCATTAAATTTAAATTTTGAAGCCCTTTTCATTGGGGCGGCAGAAAAAACCGTCAATCAGAATAGGAAACCGACAGTGACCCCCTTTAAAAACCCATGGGGAAGTATTTACAATCAAATTCAAAGGCGGGACAGTTCAAAATACAGTAAAAAAGCAGAAAAGAGCTGATTGGTTGAATAGCGGGGGGGTTGGCTATCTCGGCCCCAACAGGCGGAGATACTTGTCCCTTTTTAGGCAATGGGGATCGGGGGAAGTAATCTCGGCTCTCAACGCCGGGGCACATCAAGTATGATTAAAAAAAAACATTTTTTTTTTAGGTGGGAAAATATTATTTTAAAAAAAAGCGAAACCTCCCATAAAAAATAAATCAATCAAAACCCTAAACAAGCGGTTGGCTATTCCCCAACCGGGGCTCATCAGGAATTGGGATATAGAGGGAAATTGGGCCGGGGGAAAAAAGCAGTAATTCAAATTCTTTAAGCTCTTCTCTTGGCCCGGCAAAAACCCAAACCAATAGAAAAGAGCGACAGTAAAACCATTATAAGCTATGGAAATATGGCCAATCAAATAAAAGGGGGGACTTCAAAAAACAATAAAAAAAGGGAGAAAAGAGCTGTTGGTTTTAGCCCCGGCGGGAGATATGAATCCCCAATCATATGTAGTGCGTCTATTTTGAATGGAGAAAGAAGGGGGCATAGAAGGCGCCCTAAAAAATTATTACTTCTAGGGAAAATTCCGTACTGTAGTGGTTGGGGGGAAAGGGTCTCGTCTGCTTAGCCGATCAGCGGCGAGCACCTTCTCTGAGTTTTAGGGGAAAAAAAAACAGACGAGCTTGTTTGGATTGGCTAAATTAAAAGGGGCGGTTATTGGACCAATGGGAGAGCGAGCGACCCTTTGGGTTTTTTAAAACAATCTGTAATAAACTGTACGTGCCCGAAATAAAAAATAAAACTCCTGAAGTTTTTACCGATCTCTATATAAATGAAAATAAAATGGGGGTAACGAAAAAAAAATATTAAACAATAAATTCATTTTTATTTCTTTATTTTCGTTACAACCATACTATTGATCAGTGGCTATCCTTGGACGGCGAATCTTAGGTGCAGTCCCACACTGCGCCTAAGTCCCCGCACTGCGCCCCACACACTGGAGGCGGGCGGATTTTTAAACCCAAACATTATGACGCACTACTTGGGGCACGAATTTTGACCATCCCGCACTGCGAAAAGCCCCCGACTGCCCCCCACTCACTGAAAGGGGCGCGGCGGACTTTACCCCGTATGTATAGCGCATCTCGGCACCGACAAACATGGGGTGCAAATATCCCCGGAAAACGGGGGAAAACATCACCCACGGGGGAAATTCATACATTTTGCCCAAAATGAGAAAATAAATCCCAAAACCATTGTCTGATTTGGAAAGAATTTTTTTGAAATTATGGGGGAAAAAAAGTATTTTTGGGCACCCACAAACAAGCAAATTTCTGGCCTCACAGACCTGTAACTTCTTCTGTAAAAGGCTTCCTGTCCTCCACTCATTTTCCTGTAATAATGGCACCTGTTTTAACTTGTTATATAAAAAGATACCCTTTTTCAACTTCAAACAGTCACATTCAAACCCCACTTTGGGGAAGACCCAAAACCCGTCGAAGGCACAGAAACAAAATTGTAGCCAGGCGGGAAGACTGAACTGCTAGGCAAGCAGTCCCCCTCTTAAGCCCGAATGTCCGGCCTGCTGAAGTTTGCTAGAGAGCATTTGAAAATCCAGGGGGGAACCCCCGGATCGCTTTCCATTCGGTGGAACCCCCCATTAGCTACCCGGTTTTCGGGACACAAGGGGTTTCTGACTTTTAGGGAGGGGGTTCGGCTGTATTTTCGACTCCCCCACGTACCTCTGGTAATGGGAAAAAGAGAGTGGGAATTGCATGTCCCTTCCCAAGGTTCCCCCCCCGGGTGGCATTCTCACTACCCCCTGACTCACCGGAATTGTCTTCTGTAACAATTTTTTGTCTCTTGGATTTCTCTTCAGACCGATAGGGAGGTGGGGCCGAAACTCAGCTCACCACCTTAAGGGGGGAAAGAGGGCTGCGAGGAGTATGCTCTAACTTTCGTGTGGTGCTTCCTTGGGGTGGAAACCCACCATCAGGTGACAGTTCTGGGTAAGATTGGTGACCATGTTAAGGACTGTTGGGGCCATCCAAAATCCGGGGACTCTGGGGACGAC
>JAODAL010069792.1:0-16199 GCA_025379985.1 Phyllomedusa bahiana
CCCCCTTAGTAATATCCCCTTGGGAATTTTCCCCTTAAAATAAAGGGCCCCTTTCTTAAAATTTCCCCTTATAAAAAGCCCTTTAAATATATGCCCCCTTTTTTTTAAAAGCCCCCCTTTTGTAAAAATGCCCCTTTAGTAATTGCCCTTTTGGGGAATTAAAGCCCCCTTTTTTAAAAATGCCCCCCTTGGGAAAATCCCCTTTTTATATGCCCCTTTTTTTAAAAATGCCCCTTAGTAATAAAGCCCCCTTAATAAATTTTTCCCCCCTTTTAAAAATTTCCCCTTTAGTAAATGCCCCCCTTTAAAAAACCCAAAAGGGCCCTTTGTAAAAACCCCTTTAGTAATTATTGTTTCCCCTTTTGTAATATGCCCCTTTTTAATATGCCCCTTTTTTCCATTTTTCCTTTTTTCCCCTTATTATAGGCCCTTTAGTAAAAGGGCCCCCCTTTTTAATTATTTCCCCTTTTTTAATATGCCCCCCTTTTAAAATGCCCCCCTTTGTTTTTAGCCCCCTTTATAATTGCCCCTTTAAAAATATGCCCCTTGTAAAGCCCCCTTAGTAATATGCCCCCCAGTAATTGCCCCCTTTTTTAAATGCCCCTTTTTAAAATTCCCCCCTTTGTAATATGCCCTTAGTAATATGCCCCCTTAGTGAAATGCCCCCCGTAGTAATATGCCCCCCTTTTTAAATGTCCCTTTGGAATTTGCCCCCCATTTAAAATGCCCCCTTTTGTAAAAATGGCCCCCTTAAATAAAAATTTTTTAACCCCCTTTTTAAATTTTTCCTTTTGTTTAAAATGCCCCTTTAGTAATATGCCCTTAGTAAAATGCCCCTTTAGTAATTTGCCCCTAGTAATATGCCCCTTTTTTTTTGCCCCTTTTTAAAATGCCCCTTTTGAATTTTCCCCTCCAGTATATGCCCCCCTTTTTATATTGGGTTCCCCCAGTAATATGGGCCCCTTTTGTAATATGCCCCTTAGTAATATGCCCCCTTAATTATGCCCCCTTAGTAAAACCCTTAGTTTAAAAGCCCCCCCATAAATGCCCCTTTTGTAAAATTTCCCCTTTGTAAATGCCCCCTTATTTTATCCCCTCCAAATAAAAAATTTCCCAATTTTTTTTTTTTTCCCCTTTTTAATATGCTCCCTTTTAATATGTCCCTTTTGTATTTTGCCCCTTTTTTGGATAAAGCCCCCTTTGTAAAATGCCCCCTTAGTAATATCCCCCCAGTAATATGCCCCTTTTAAAAATGCCCCCCCCCCTTTAAAATTGGGCCCCTTTTGTTTAAAAAACCCAAATTATTTTAAAATTTCCCTTAAATAAAAAGCCCCTTTTTTAATTTTGCCCCTTTGTAATATGCCCTTTAGTTAAAAGCCCCCTTTTGTAATATGCCCCCCAAATTTAAAATTCCCCCCCAGAAAAAAAGCCCCCCTTTTAAAAATTGGGCCCCTTAGTTTTTATGGCCCCCCCTTTTGTAAAAAAATCCCCTTGTAAAATGCCCCCCTTTGTAATAAGCCCCCTTGTTAAAAATTTCCCCCTTTTAACTTTCCCCCCCCAGTAAATGCCCCCTTAGTTTTTTTCCCCCCTTTGTAAATGCCCCCCGTAAAATGGGCCCCCCCATAAAATGCCCCTTTTAATTTTTTCCCCTTTGAAATATTCCCCTTTGTAATTGCCCCTTTTGAATAAAGCCCCCTTTAATAATAGGGCCCCCTTTTGGGAATATGCCCCCCTTTGTAAAATGCCCCCCGTAAAATGCCCCCTTAGTAAATGCCCCTTTTGTAATATGCCCCTTGTAAAAATTTTCCCCTTTGGAATAAAGCCCTCCATTTTAACCCCCCCTTTTTTTTAAAAGGCCCCCAAAAAATGCCCTTTAGGGAATACCCCCTTTGTAAATGCCCCTTAGTAAAATTTTCCCCCCTTTGTAAAATGCCCCTTAAATAATATGCCCCTTTTTTCATGCCCCTTAGTAAATTGGGCCCCTTGTAATATCCCCCCTTAGTAATTTTTGCCCCTTTTTAAATAATTTGCCCTTAGTAATATGGCCCCTTTTTTAAATTTGCCCCTTTTTGTAATTTTGCCCCTTTGTAAAATTTTCCCCTTTAGTTTAATTTTGCCCCCTTTTTAAAATGCCCCCTTGTAATATGCCCCCCTTTTAAATGGCCCCCCCCCCCCTTTAAAATGCCCCTTTTGAAAAATGCCCCCCAGGAATTTTCCCTTTAGTAATATTGGGCCCCTTGTAATTTTGGCCCCCTTTTGTTATTAATTTTCCCTTGGGGTTTTAAAAAGCCCCTTTAGGTTATCCCCTTTAAGTAAGGGGGGTTTTGTAATTTTCCCCCCGGGGGGTTTTTTCCCTTTTTTTTTAGTTTGCCCCTTTGGTTTTATTTCCCCTTGGAATTGGCCCCGGGGGTTAATTATTGGGGGGGTTTTTAAAATTTTTGGGGGGGCCCCTTAAAATAGCCCCTTGAAAATGTCCCCCCTGGGATAGGGGGGTTAGGTTTTTGCCCCCCCGAAAGGGCCCCCTTTTTTTAAAATTTTTACCATAAAATTTCCCCTTTTAAAAAATTCCCCCTTTGTAATTTAATGCCCTTTTATTAAAAAAAATGCCCTTTTAAAAAAAATTTTTGGGGCCCCCTTTTATAAGCCCTTTAATTTAATTTTTTCCCTTTTTTAAAATCCCTTAAATTTAAAATGCTTTCCCATAAAATAATTTTCCCCTCCAATTTTATGCCCCTTTTTTAAGTTTCCCCCTTTAAAAAGGGCCCCCATAATCTTTTTTTTAATAATTAAAATACTTTATAAATGCCCTTTTAAATAAAAAAAACCCCAAAATTAGGAAAAATGGGGGCCCCCTTTTAATATGGCCCCTTTTCCAGGGGCCATGCCCAAAGGGGGGAAAAGCCCGGGGTTAAATTTGGCCCCCTTTTTAAAATTGCCCCCTTTGTTAAAGCCCCCTTTAGTTTAATAGGCCCCCTTAGTAATTGCCCCAGAAATGGGCCCTAATAAAAAATTTCCCCCCCAGGGTTTTGGGGCCCCCCCAATTAAACCCCCCCTGTCCCCTGGCCCCCAAGGAAATTTTTTGCCCCCCTAAAGAAAAATTTTGCCTGTAGCATAATTCATAACCGAAGGTTAATTACTAGTTTTTCTGTTGTTGTGTTCCATAAAATACACACCATTTTAACACGCTACAAAGCTGGTAATTTTTGGTTGCTCATTTCTTTTGCGCAATTTAGATCCAGGGGTTAATTAAGCGTTGTTCTGCTGTTTGGGTCACTAAAAGAAACGTTCTTTTTCACCTCCAAAGAAGACATTTTGCTTGTAGCATAATTCATAACCGAAGGTTCGTTTTTCTGTTGTTGTGTTCCGTAAAATACACGCCATTTTAACACGTTTCAAAACTGGTAATTGTTAGCAGCATATTTCTTTTGCGCAATTTACATCCAAGGGTTAACTAAGTATTTTTCTGCAGTTGTATTCATTAAAATAAATGTTCCTTTTCACCGCCAAAGAAGAAATTTAGGCTGTAGCATAATTCATATCCGAAGGTTAATTAAGCCTGTTTGTGCTTTTATATTCAGTAAAATACACAGTGTTTTTAAACGGCACATACAAGTCAATTTTTCCTGCCCATTTGTGGAGCGCAATTTATATCTAAGGGTTACCCAAGCTTGTTAGTGGGTTCATTTGGGGTCAAATACAGAGTGTGTATTTATCATATACAGATATCTTCATCAAACGGTGTCTGTACATTTTAGAACAAACAGTATGTCAGACAGAGAGATGGCAGGCTCTTCCCCTGAGAGTGGCAGTGGCACAAACATTCCTGGAGCAGGCCCAGGTCGCAGCACAGCAAGGGGACATCGCAGCAGGGGTCAATCGGTGAGGCCAGAACTGCCGGTGTCATCTAGCGGCCGTTTGTTGACCAGCAACCCAATGGTTCTTGATTGGTTGACTAGGTCACCCACTTCTCCCAGATGACATCTGACAACCCCAGCCAAGAGTCGGTGAACCCGGTGAACTAAGAACCCTTAGTTGGCCTGGCCCGGGAGCGGGTCAGCGGCCCTCACCTAACCTCAACCCGCCTCTGTCCCATCCGGTTCCCTCAGCCAGTGATCTACTATGTGTTCTGGGCTCAGCGCCACTATATAGCGAGGATGAACAATTTGAGGAGGGCAGTCAGCAGCTACTTGGCAGCGAAGAAATGGGGCCAATGTCCCCTGCTTCTTGCAGTAGGCAGCAAAGTATCGATGTGGAGAGTGGCATGGGAGGTCATGTTGTGAGGGGTCAGCCTCTGCATACCACGACCGGTGATGAGGACAGCAGTGACAATGAAACACAAATTGATGATGATGTAGCCGACCGCAGTTGGGAGCCTGGTGTTGCATGTGCTTCATCATCGTCTGGAGTAGAGGGCTACAGCTTGCACGTCTGGCAGCGGCGCTGCCAGCAAGTGGGTTGTGTGGCCGTGAGTCAGCAGGGTAGCAGCAGTGTGCGGTCGGGAGGCAAGCGGCCACGGGGTAGAAAACCCGCTTCGCAGGTCCAAGAAAGTAGTGGCACAGGGGCTCAGCGAGGCAGCAGCGGTAGTAGTCACTCAGTGTGGAGCATTGGCGGTAAAATCAGATACTCAGCAGTGTGGCAGTTCTTTACTAAGACACCGGAGGAGCCGAATATATGTAGAATCTGTGGGCAGAAAGTGAAGCGTGGCCAGGGAGCTAACGTTGGCACCACGGCCCTGCGTCAACACATGCAGCGTCACCATCCGGTGGCCTGAGAGAAACGTGGCTCAGATGTGGTGGTCCATCCTGCCGCCGCAGCAACAGCAGCAGCAGTGCCCAATGGCACGCATGCCATTGCAGCCGGTCAAGGCTCCACCACCTCTGCAGAAGGTAGCTGTTTCTCTTTGCCATCATCTCCCGGTCCAGATGCTCCTGCTCCTCGCTACTCATGGCGCCAGCAGTCGTTCAGCGAGGCGATTGCAAAGAGACAACAGTATGCGTCCAACCACCCTAAGGTGCAGAAGCTGACCGTGCTCCTGTCCAAGTTGTTGGTACTGCAGTCCCTCCCTTTCCAAATGGTGGACTCTGCACCGTTCAGAGAACTAATGGCTTGTGCCGAGCCGAGATGAAGAGTTCCAAGCCGTAATTTCTTTTCCAATAAGGCAGTACCAGCACTTCATAGATATGTAGAACAGAAGGTGGGCCAGTCCTTGAGCTTATCGGCTTGTTCCAAGGTGCACGGAAACGCGGATGTGTCGAGCTGTAACTACGGTCAGGGCCAGTACTTATCCTTTACGGCCCACTGGGTGAATGTGCTTCCTGCCCAGGCACACCAACAACTTGGACAGGAGACGCCGCTTTCTCCTCCACGTTGTCAAACTGCTGCTCCTGCGCCAATGTCCGCCGCCTCCTCCTCCACCACTACCACCACCATCTCAGCCTCCAAAAGTACTGCTCCATCATACCACTTGTGTAGGGCACAGCGGTGTCACGCAGTTCTACACCTGGCTTGCCTCGGCGAACAAAGTCACACAGGGGAGGAACTGCTCCGCGTCATGCAGCAAGAAATCGATGTGTGGCTTTCTCCGTGCCAACTGCAAATCGGAACCATGGTGACGGACAATGGGAGTAACATGGTGTCCGCGCTGCACCGAGGAGGGATGGTCTGAAGGGACTGAAATGGAGGAGGAGGAGGAGGACATTGGATCGGAAGCATTGTCTGGTGAAATGAGTAGATTTTCTACCTAGGTGACAAGAGAGGAGGAGCAGGAGCAGCTGGAGGAGGTAGATGGAGATGAGGAAGACGAGGCAGATGACCTGCAAGGTGAGGCTTTTTCCCAGCTGCTGAGAGGGAGGACAAACTCAAATAATATAGGGAAATTCTCCGTAGTCAGTTGGCCGCTGCCTATGTGCAGCATCGTCCCTCCTCTGACAGGTCTGAATGGGGGATTCTTCAGCGCTCACGAACTACTGCCGTGGCTGCTGGGGGAAGGTGGTGGGGGGGGGGAGTAGGAGAAGTACCAGCTCCATCAGCAGCAACCTAAGTCTGGAGTCACTGATGAGCAGCTTCCTTCACCCGCCTAGTGAGGAGGGCAGTCGCCAGCAGCAGCAGGACCTGGAGCAGTCCCTGAACCAACAGGTGGTGGCCTACTTGGACAGCACTCTGCCACCCCAGTTAGAAGATCCGCTGGACTACTGGGCAGCCAAACTGGATGTTTGGCCGCAACTTGCCGAGTTTGCAGTGGAGAAGCTGTCCTGCCCGGCCAGTAGTGTGGCATCAGAGCGGGTGTTCAGTGCGGCAGGGGCCATCGTTACCCCAAGGAGAACCCGCTTGTCCACGGGAAATGTGGAACGACTGACCTTTGTCAAGATGAATCAGGCGTGGATCGGCCAGGATTTACACACACCAATGCCTTAGCATCAGACTACATCAGCCATGACGCCTCACCCAAACTGGAGAAATGAGTCTGGGTTCAAACTACCTGCCTCAGCCACTATTCTGATGCCGCCACCCGCCTGATGCCACACATCTGCTGACAGTTTTCCTCGCCACCAAACCATCTTAACCGGGATGGTGCACCCCCCTCCCCAATCTGCATTGTGCCACTTTATGACCTCTGCTGCTGTTTTTGCTGGGGGGTTAATCCCTTTGTAGTTTCTCCATCTGCCACAACCATCTTTACAGGACTGCATTGCCACCCACCTCCACACTCTGTCATTGTGCCACTCTATACCTCATGCTGCTGCTGCTGTTGCTGTGCCGTGACATCCACTCTCTGTCATTCTACCACTCTGTGGCCTACTCCTGTTTTTGCCACCTCCAGAATGTCATTGTGCCACTGTCTGACCTCATGCTGCTGCTGCCGTGCCCTCCACACTGTGTCATTGTGCCGCTCTCTGACCTCATGCTGTTGCTCCTACCGTCACCTCCACTCTCTGTCCTTGTGCCACTCTGTGGCCTACTACTGTTTTGCCACCTCCAGAATGTCATTGTGCCACTGTCTGAACTCATGCTGCTGCTGTGGCTGTTGCCCTGACCTACACACTCTGTCATTGTGCCACTCTCTGATCTCATGCTGCTGCTGTGGTTGTTGCCGTGCCCTCCACACTGTGTCATTGTGCCACTCTGTTGTCACGGGTGGGCCTGCGACCCCCATCCCGGGTCGCAGGCACACCCGTGGTCCCCACATGAGCGGCACTGCCACCCGCATGTCGGGCGGTGGGCACGCTCACCCGGCCGGCCAGTCACCCTCCTACTTACCCGGCCGCGCTCCTGTTGCTGCTCCAGTCTCCCAGGGCGCGCGTCCCCGTTCTCTAAGGCGCGCGCGCGCCGGCTCTGTGAAATTTAAGGGGCCCAAATTGCCCGGAAATTTTGGGGTATTGCCGGTCCATGCCCCTTTTTTAACCTTTCCCCCTTTTCCTGGTGCTTGTTCCCGGGATCTTTAGGGCCAATTTAAAAGCCTTTTTGGGGAAAGCTTTCCCAAAGCCTTGTTCTAAATTTACCGTGTACCAAAACCTTTTAGTTTTCCGTTCCTCGATAAACGCATCTTGCCGCCTCCCAGACCAACTCCCCTGCCCAACGACCAGGGAAACCCAAATTGCGGCCTACCCTGCCCTTTTTTTGGCCCGTCCCCGACTAAAACCCTCCCTAAATTTTTTCTGCCCCACGTTTAAAATTTCGGCTTCCCTCCCAAGCAAATCACGTCGGGGAAAGCGACCGGGAAGACCCCCGCCGAAAGAAAAGTCCATCCCGTTTGCGGGGGCCGGGTTTTGGGAAAAAACGGGACCAAACTTAAAATTCCACCCCCTGGCGTGGCTTAGCCATCACTTTCGGTGGCCCAGGGGATCCATTTATCCCGACCTTTACAAAAAAACCCGGAATGGTTTCCCCCCAAGGTTTCCTTTTGGGCCGGGCTGACCTCCCCCCCTTTGTGGCTCAAAAGCGAACAGATTGTTACAAGCCCCAACTCAGCATCCCTCCGCCATGATGAAGCATTTCCATGGGGCTCGCAGCAGCAACCCGCCCCCGTGGCTCCCGCGCCCCCCCTTTTCTGGCTCCGACCGCTGCCCAGGGCTTCATTTTGTCTTTTGGCCTTTCCAAAAATTTCAAGGGGAACCCCAAAGGCCTGCGGGGGTTTTATCACCCACTGCTCCCTGCATATCAAATTTAAATTTGGCAACCAAATTTTCCTACCGATCGGTAAAAAGGTGGGTTCGGGGCCTCACCCTTCTTCGGGAAACCCCTTTCCCTGGGCAAACCCCCTTTGGGGAAGGACGATCCGGTCACAGCCAACCTTGCTACATTCCTCACCGAGTTCAGGAATGTTTTTTGAGGAAAAACCGGGCCCCGGGGTTTTCTGCTGAGACCCCCTTGTAAACCCCGCCCCCAAGGGGAAATCTTCTGAAAGGGGACTTTGCCGTACGTTTCCGCACTTTTGGGTTTCCCAGTTATCTTGGGAAAGAAGCGACGTTTTACTTCCACCCTTTAAGAAGGGGCCCCTCCCGCCACATCAAGGATGCCCTATCGCCCGGGACCTCCCCCCCTTCCTTTAGTTTACCTTAACTCCCGGCCACTCGAATTGCATCCCTTTCCCCGGGAAAGCCAGGAGGGGAAAACCCCGGGAGAAACAAAAAAGGCTAGACCCCCCCGCTCCCCGTCTGGCTTTCCCGTAATTTTAAAGACCCCCCCCCCCCCCCACAGTTGCCCTCCCGCCTGCTCCGAGGGGGGCCAAAGGAGGGGGGAAAGAGCCCACCTGTTTTGGTGGAGCTAACCAGAAGACGAGAGGAGAAAACTTTATCTGTTTCTGTGGAGTGCCCGACCATTTTCCCCAGTCCCGTCCCCCTGCGCCCTCAGCCCTCCGGGGAAAATGGGCGCACCTAAGGGGACGTAGGAGAGGCAACCCTAGGGGAAGCAACCCTCTCCTCGCCCGAACCCTGCCCGTGAACGTCGGCACTGGGCCTGGCCCCGTTTCCCGCTATGCCTTCCTGGACGTGGGTCAGCTGGGAAAATTTTTTGGACGCGCCCCGGTGTCCCAAGCATAATCTCCCTGTGACCGCCGGAAAAACCCCCAATTTATCTCCTCTGTAGTGGAAAAATTTCAAGACCAATTTGGTTTCCCCCTGAGGGCCCCTTTTGGGACTACAAGTTGGGGTTTGCAAAAGGAAGGGGCTTTCATTTTACGTGCTAGCCCCCTTCTTCCCCGTCCATTTCCCCGGGTCTCCCGTGGCTGCAGGCCCCTGCTTTCCCCTGCTCGACTGGCAGACCCGGGCGAAGTCCTAGTTGGGGTTTGGAGTGCAGTTTGCTGTTTGGTGGCACCTCGGGCCCTGCTTACCGCTTCTCCTGGTCGTCTAAGTCTCTGACGGGCCTTCCCCCACCCTATCAAGCCTTTGCAGACTCTTTCTCCGAGAAGCAAGCTGAGACTTTGCCCCCCAAACGCCCATATGGGCGTCCAAATTTATCTTTTGCCCGGGACGCTCCTCCCCCGGGGCAGGGTTTTTCCCCCCGTTCCCGGGACCCGAGACCTTGGGTATGTCTACATATATCAAGGAAAAAAAAAAATCTCCAGAAGGGGTTTTATCGCAATTTCCTTTCCCCTCCAGTGGGGGGGGGGTTCTTTTTCGTTGGGTAAGAAGGGGCGGTTTAAAACCCACGTTTTCATAGACTAACGAAGGGCCCCAAAAATCACGGTAAAAAACCGCTATCCTCTGCCCCTGATCACCCGGGGCTTTTTGACTGGCTACAAAGGGGCCAAGGGTCTTTAAATAAACTTGGGTCTGCGGGGGACTCCCTAACCTCATCGAAAAACTTTAGGGGGAAAGAAGGAAGGCCGCTTTTAACAACCCCCGGGTGGGCACTTCGAGTACCTGGTCATGCCCTTCGGGGTTGAAAAGCCCCGGCCCTCTTTCAAGAAATTTGTCAATGACTTTTTCCGGCCAAACCCCCTTCAGCCCGTGGGTTTTTTTTCCTAGACGGGCAATTTTGGTGTTCCCCCCAAAACCTTGAAATCCCCTTTAAAGGGCCCCGTAAAGACAAGGGCCTCCAAAAACCCAAGGGGCCCAAACGCCTCTTTTGTCAAGCCCCCAGAAGTGGCCTGTTTCATCCCGACCTTTCCCTTCCTCGGCTACATCATTTCCGACAAGGGGCCCGCAATGGAAAAACGCTAAGTTGGGCTGCCCGTCCTACAGTTTGGGCCCCGCCCCCTGGGCCTCCCAGCCATACAAAGGTTCCTGGGTTTTGCCAATATTATAGGCCCAAAAATTTTTTTCCCCAAAAATTTTTCCCCGCTGGTATCCCCCCATAGTGGGAATTTACCAGGAAGAACGCCCAAACCCCAAAACTTTTGGCCCCCAGGGCAGGGAAGCCCTTTACTAAAGTTAAAGTCTGCCTTTGCCTTGCGCCCGGCTCTCCCCGGGCCCGATACAGAAAAAAATTTTTTCTCGAGGTCGACGCCTCCTCCGGGGGGGGGCGGGGCCGTAAATCTCCCCGAAAGGGCCCCAAAAGGGAAACCCCCACCCTTTCGTTTTTTTCCTAAAAATTTTTTCCCCTGCGAAAGGAAAATTTCTCCCGTTTTTTTCCACCCCCAGAATGTCATTGTTGCCCTCTCCCCACCTCCTGCTTGGTTGGCCCTTTTCCGCCATCACCTCCACACCCGTCATTGTGCCCCTCTAGACCCTTCGGGTGTTGGGTCCTTTCCGTCACCCCCTCTCTGTCATTGTGCCACTCTGTGGCCCCACCCTGAATTTTTCCACCCCAAGGGAAGTCAATTTTTCCCTCTTGGAAACCCCATGCTGCTGTTTTACTGCCGCCTCACCTCCACACCCCCGCATTTTGCCACCTCTGACCCCCAAAAGGGTGTTTTTCCTTGCTGTCACCTCCACCTCTGTCATTGTTCCACCTGTGGCTTTCTACTGTTTTTTTACCTCCAGATTGTCCCTTGTGCCATGCCTGACCTCATGCCTGCCTGTGGGCTGCCGTCCCCTCCACACTGGTCATTGTCCACTCTCTGATCATGCTGCTTCTTGGGCCCTCACCTTTCCCCCTGCTTTTTGGCCCCCTGTTGGGCCCCCACTACTGTTTTTTCCAAATTTCCCGAAAGTCTTGTGCCAACCCGTCTGAACCCCAAAGCTGCGGTTTCCCCCTGCCGTTCCCCCACACTCTGTCATTGTGCCACTCTGTGGCCTACTCCTGTTTTTGCCACCTCCAGAATGCCATTGTGTCACTCTCTGACCTCATGCTGCTGTGGCTGCTGCCGTCACCTCCACACTCTGTCATTGATGTTGATGTTGCCACCTGAGCTCTCAGCTTGTTTTTTTCCAGCTTTCGCTGCCATGACTTTATCAGGCTACATTCCCGCTTCAGTTTTTTGGTCAGTTTTGCCCTCTTAGTGCCAGGGAATTTTATAGTGAAGCGATTTCTAAGAGCGGCGGCAGTCATCTGCGTGTCATACTAAAACACAACATTGTATGAAGACCAAACCAAGCGCCCTCTGCATGTTTAAGCACGGCACAATGTTCTACAGCACCCTGCAGGCTCTGTGCAGCCTGAAATTAGCTGTTTTTTAACGCGATTCGTCCCGAAGCAATTTAGACCGAAGTAAATTTTGGCGGAAAATTCGGCGAAGTAACCGAATCGAATTTTTGAGAAATTCGCCCATCTCTAGTTACGACGCACTCCCTTTCTCAAGCATGTGCAGCAGACCTGTCAATCAGCTTATATAGTCTATGTCAAGAGATCCATTCTCCTAATAAATACATAAAAACAATTATATAGTGCAATCAGAAACTTACTTATCATTCACAACACGAAAACTTTCAGGCTTAAATTCTCATTTAATCCCATCGGACCAAGCATGTTCATATTATAGATCCACGCCACCTCTCTTTGGAGAAGGCGTGTCTCCAAACTCATATCATCTCGTGCCTTGACCGCCTCTAGAATGCACCAAAGCAATTCAGACATATTGTGGCGTGACTCACAAAAGTGGTGCGACCCTGTACTTTCCCCAAATTTCTTTTTAGGAGCTTCCATTATCCCAGCCTGTTCCTGATCGCTACCCTCTATTTTCTTTGCTACTCGTATTGCCGATCAATGTTTGTTAAAGCGAATTTTTATGCTGCATGACATCTGCCCTATGTTACCTTTCCCACAGGGGCATTTCAATAAATAGATAACCTCCATAGTGTTACATGAGAAGAATCCCCTCACATTGATCTTATTACCTCTAGTAGCATGTTGCACATAAGGACTTTTTTTTAATAGAACTTCAATTCTGGCAGTTCAGACAAGGATATGTACTCTTATGTTTGGTTGCTAATACATATTGTTTACTATTGTCTGGTTTCTTGATATCCGAAGACATAATTTGACTTCCTGTTGTGGGACCTTTTTATACATGAGGTATGGCATGTCTTTAAATAGATATCAATATTTTGGATCACTAGATAGAATTCGCCAGTGTTTTTTAATTGTACACTTAATCATCTTACTGTGAGAATCATAAGTGCTGATACAGGGCACAGTAAATGTGTTCTATCTTTTTTAAATACTATCAAGCTCATCCTCTCAAGAGGCTCCATTTCATAGCCTGGACCATAAATTTTGTCCATACTGTTCTGCAGACATGAAAACATTTGTGTAACTAGGTGCTCCTGGAGACCCCATCGAGGTTTCCTTTAGCTGAAGAAACAACCGGTCACCGAACCTGAAATAACTCTTGGTCAATACAATATCCAACAAGGACAACAAAAACGCAAACTGTGAGTTAGGTATGGCAGTATCCTCACTAAGAACTTCCCTCGTGGCTTCCATATCTTTCCTGTATGGTATATTTATGAACAAGAATTTAATGTCTAATATACAGAACCAAGAGGCCTCCATACACTCCAAAGCACCTATGTAACACAAGAATTGAACTGTGTCTTTAAGACAATGATTATCATTATTGACTGTTTTCTGTAAAAAGGTGTCAACATATGCAGCCAGGGGTTCTAACAGTGAGCCGATGTCCAAAAAAGTCGGGCGTCTGGGTGGATTTTTGATAGATTTATGGACCTCGGTACCAGATACAAGATGGGGACTTGTGGGTGTGTATTAAATGGAGTCTGCTTTATCCGCTTTGTACTTAATCCTTTTAACACTACTTCATTCAATAAATTCTCTATCAGACTCATAAACTCCCTAGTAGGGTCCCTGTCAAGTCTACCACTAGATCTGCCAGCTGGTCATTGTCCTTCTGTATATATTCAGATGTATCTTAGATAACTGTGGTCCCCCCTCCTTTTAGTGATTAAATTTAAGTTCAGCCATTAAATTGGAATATTTTAACACCTTTCTGCCACTGTTCTGTTATTACTTTAATCACCAACTGCTGGAAAACTTCTAACGCCGGACATGAAATTTTCCGGTCAAATTGGCTCTTTACATATAGTTTTTTGACGTTTTAAACTGAGATTTAATTAATACATTTTTATTTTTTTGAAAGAACATCCTAAACTGCATAGTACAATGTATAAAGATCAATCATGAAGTCGAACGAGGTATTATCAGCCACTAGAACAAAGTTCAGACCCTTGTTAATTACAGACATTTGTGGTTCTGTCAATGTTTTGGAAGAAATGTTTAACACAAGTTGATTCATAGTTTCTTCTTTGTCCTTGGTTGTTGGTATTGTCTTCGACTTTCATCTGGACCTGTACCAGAACTGTCTCTGGGATCCGTATTGTCGTTTGTACTCTGGTCCTCTAAAAAACGGCGGCTTTGGAAACTTTTTTTCTTAGTCGATGATTTTAGTTACATACGATTTTGTTACGGTAATCCTTCAGAGCAATTACTCTCTGTGATATCTAATATATTCTTCGGCCCAAGTATATGCATGATTCTGAAAGTATTCTTGATGTCCCGTTTTAATTTTTTTAATTTGTTTTGCGACAAATATACTTTTAGTTTTTCAATGTTAACATTTCTTGATTTACTTGGTTGTACTGTTCCAAGGGGCTGATTTTTTAAAACTCTTTGTCTATACGTTTAATGTCTTGTTTGATGTTTTCTATATTCTGATGTAGATATTGAATTGTTAGGTACATGAGGTCTAATGAATTCCTATTACTTATACTGTACCACCTTTCTCGATAAGCCACATCCTCCTACATTAATATTGGTTGCAGTTGACTCCGTAAACCCCTTGGTATCCGTGCAATTTTTTTTTTCGTTTTCAGTGAAGCCAAAGGTCTCAGCTCACGGAAGAAAAGAAGACCCTAAATGACATGTGCAGACATCAAGCCAATCAGAGACTGGCGGGCTTCTGTGACGTCACAGCACTATAAGTACGGACGGCACCCGCTCTTCTCACATTCCTCTCGTTGTGCCATGACATAAGCGGCTGCTGCAGCAGCAGAGATCTCACACAAAGGAAATAGCTTTTAACAGCGATTTGGAGGGGGGTGGAGTGTCACTGTTTTTATTAGAGACTGCTCCTCTTCCGTCATCATTTTGATTCAGTTTGTGGGGTGTTGTAATTCAAGTCCAGGGTGGGTCTAATTCTGCCCCATATACTTTTTAATTTTCATCTGGTCTTTCTGGCTGCAATTTTATTTCAAGGGGTAATTAAACGGGTTTGTGTTTATATTCAGTAAAATACAGTGTTTTTAAAAACCAAAGCGGTACTTTTTCGGGTGATTTCTGGAGCAAAATTTTATTTCAAGGGTTTAAAATTTAAGCGTTTTTGGTTTTTAAAATTTTCAGTAAAAATATGGGTTTTTTTAAAAAGCCAAAGACGAGTAAATTTTTTTTTTTGATTTCTGGAGCGCAATTTATATTAAAAGGGGGTTAATTAAGCGTTTTGTGCTTTTAATTCCAGAAAAATTTTAACGGTTTTTCTAAAAGCCAAAAGAATTTTTTTTTTTTACCTTTTTTCTGGGTTGATTTCTTTGGAAACGCAATTTATTCCAAGGGGTTTACCTGCCTGTTAGTGGGTTCTTTGGGAGTCAAATAAGGGTGTTTTTATCTTTTAAGATTTTTATTAAACAGAATTGTACTTTTTTGAAAAAAAACGAGGGGTCGACAAGAGGTGGAGGCTTTCCATGCAGTGGCAGGGGCAAAACTTTTTCTGGAGCAGGCACAGGTCGCAGCACAGTAAGGGCGTCGCGAAAGGGTACTTGGTGGGGCCAGAACTGCCGGTGTATCTGGTGGTTTGCCAAAAACCAAGGGTTCTTGATTGGTTTGAATGGGTTCATCCCCTTCCCCCCAGATGAATCTACACCCCGCGGTCGGGGGGAAAGTCAGAAAAACCCTTAGTTGGATGGGGGGGGGTCAGGGTCATTCCAAAACCCGCCTCTGTCCCTGTCCGGTTCCCTAAAGCCAGAGATCTGTATGTGGCTGGCTCAGTGCCACTAACAGCGAGGGGAACAATTTGAGGACAGTCGGGGAGCGAGAAGTGGGGCCCACATCCCCCGCTTTTGCAGTGGGGGGCAAAAATATGGATGTGGAGAGTGGGATGGAAGGGCTGTTGTAGGGGTAGCCTCTGCATAAAGACGTTAAGGGGCAGCAGTAAAATCAAACAATAAACGATGTGATGTAGGACCGCATTGGGGGCGGGTGAAGCAAAGGGTTCATATCGTCAGGGGGAAAGGGCGTCAGCTTGCGCGTCAGGAGCGGCCAAGCCAGCAAGTCGGAGGTATGGGCCCTGGGTCAGCGGGTAGGCAGTGTGAGGTCGGGAGCAAACGGGCCAGGGGAGACGATCCTTTCGCAGGGCCAAAAAAAGTAGTGGCAAGGGGTCAACGAGGCAAGGCGGTAGTAGTCACTCAGTGCGGAGGTTACAGTAAAATCATTTACTGGCGGTGTGGGAGTTTTTTTCTGAGACACCGGAGTAGCCGAACATGGGTTTTTGTAGAATCGTGGGCCAAAAAATGAAGCGTGGCCAGGGGGCTAAATTTGGGCCCCGGCTTGGTCAACACATGGCGTCCCCAAACGGTGGCCTGGGAGAAAGGGGTTTAGTGTGGGGGCCATCCCGCCGCCGCAGCAACAGCGCCAGCGCCCAGTGGCCGCATGCCATTGCAGCCAGTCAAGGGGTCCACCACCTCTGCGAAGGGAGCTGTTTCTCTTTGACTCATCTGAGTCCAGTTGCTCTGTCCTTTTACTCATGGCGCCAGCAATGTTCAACGAGGTGATTGCAAGAGACAACAGTATGCGTCCAAAACCTCCCAAGG
>JAODAL010069793.1:0-16199 GCA_025379985.1 Phyllomedusa bahiana
TGAGCTCGCCAATCTCTGGATAATGGAAAATAGAACTGGACATCTTCCCTATACAACATCGTTGAGAATTGAGATGGATGTGGGGGGAGAGTCTGAGTAGGACGCGCGTTGGTTAGCGCATCCAGATGATCTTGTCGGTGATGATGCCGGCGCATGCCAGTAGAAATGTGACGCCGAGTTTTCGGCGCACGCGGGGCTGAGCGGGCTGGTTGTCAGGTGCCCCTTTTGCCACGCAGCGCATAGCACCTAAAGAGCCGAGTTATCGCGCGGCGGGGCTGAACGGCGCTGGTTACCATGACGCCGCCTAACGCCGGCGCATGGATAGCTTTTTGAAGACGCCGAGTGGTACACACCTGGGGGCGGTAAACAGCGGTTTTTTAACCCTTTTAAAAGGGGGATACGGACATAGTAACATCACATATCGAGGAGGCTACAATCTGAGTCAGGTGTGTCCCAGGAGATCCCCTGATGAACCCCATAATATGGGGGGGGGAAACCGTCGAGATGGGGATAAGAGGATAAGGGTTTTGATTTTCTTGAAAGATTTTGGAAAAATTTATCTAGTTCCCTACCGGACATATATATAGACTTTACCTAAAATTTTGAAAGAGAAAAATTGCAGTTTTCATATCGTGGACTGTGACCCTTTTGAGTATTTATATAACCTACGGGAAATATAGATAATGTGTTTGGATTTTGAATTGATAATCTTTAAAACACTGTACAAAAATAATATATGTTAATGTTTCTGGGGGGATAGGGCCAAAGTGTTTTTAATAGGTGAGCCTACAAAGACTGGGGCCGTCCAAACGGACGATTATTTGGTCTATTTGGGGATAATTTTGGGGGAAAAATAGATAGGGCATGTGTACTTGTAATTATATTGATTGAATAGACTTTGAGATATTAATCGTATTTTTTAGGGGTATATATTAAAAGTAAAATTTTTAGAGTTTGGATTTTTTTTAGGATTTTTTCAGTGACTGGCTTGTTGTTTCAAATCCATATAGATATTATTTGTTTCTGAGGAAATTTTTTTATGTGATTTTTTCAGATTGGAGTCAGGAAGGAATTTTTCCCTAAAATGAGGACAATTGTCTTCTACCTCAAGGGGGGTTTTTCCCTTTTCCTCTGGTTTCAACACCTTAGCACAAAAGGCAAAACTGTTTGGACGACTTGTTTTTTTTTAGCCTTAAAAAACTATGAAACAAATTGAAACTTTTAAATAAAAAAACCCCACAAGAGATTTGAACGCCTTTTCAGGGGTGACTCTCCTTTTGGCCCCCTGACATCAGGGTTTTTTTTTTACTTCAATACGGGAAATCAGTGCTGAAATTCACTGTAATTTTATGTGACCCAGCTGCAGCGGATCACTCTGTGGTCCCCTAAAATGGCGGTTTTTTTTGGGTTTTTTATCTGACGGGTTGTCTGACCTCTATGGGGGCTCTATAGGGCGGTTTGTGGGTTATACTTGAGCTGGTGCCCTGACCTCTATGTGGCCCTCTTAAATGGCGGTTTTTGTGGGTTATCCCTTTAGCTGGGTTTCGGACCACTAGGTGGTCTCCAATGGCGGTGTTGTAGGTTATATCGGGCGTGAAAAATAGTTTTGCGGGCTTTACATTTTCCCCCTGATTGTAATAGGGGGGAACACCTAAACCATGTGTTTAAAGGAATTACACTTTTTATTTTCTTCTGGTTTTTATTTTTTAAAAGGGTTTGGGATGAGTGCCCAAAGGGGGAAATTTTGGAGGAGGGGGAAAATTTTTGGCTGGGTGGGAATATGGGAAGGAAAAAATTTAAGCCATGGCCCTATTTTATTTTTAGACTGGACAAATGTGCAGAAAAACAGATATGTGAGAAGACAATGGGGAAAAAGACAGGCGGTGAGACAGACAGATGTATGACTCACTTGGTACTGAGTACTACACAATAGATTTTTTGTTTTGCACACTGTTTATGGGGTTTAAAAGGGGCCCTCTTTTAGGGCCCAAGAGGCTGTAATTTTTTTCATGAAAACAGTACGGGGGGCCCCCCAAGTTTCAATTCCCCGGGGTTTTCCCCCAAAAGCCCCTTTCCAGCCCCAAACACGGGCCTAAAATGATTTTTCTGTCTCCCGGCCCACTAAACCATCACTGCCCTTTTTCCTTTTTGTTAGGACATAAAATTGGCTCGCCCTATGGGGGAAAGAAACAGCGGGAAACCTGCAGTAATAGAAACAAAAATTTCCCGGGAAAACCCTCTTACTTGCTTTTTGGTAAGGGGGTTTTGGCCCCCTTTTTTAATCATTTCCACCTTTTTTAAAATGTAGGACTTTTTCAAAAATAATTTAAAAAAATTTTTTATTTATATACACCAACAAATTCCGCACACTTTACAATGTAAAAGGGAATAATTACAGACAAAAAGACATACATTACACAGTGAAAGCTACTTAAAAAAAAAATTTTAAAAGGACATAAGGGTGGGGGGCCCCCTTTGCTCGCAAGAGTTTACAATCTAGAGGGTTTTGGGGGGGAAATGCTAAAATTTACAAGGGCCCCAGCCTTTTTTCATAAATAGGGGATTGGTTTACAAAAAAATTTGGGTAAACCCCTGCCATCCTGAAAGTACATCTATATAAAATTTTAAGGGTTGCCGTGGGGTGCCCTAGGTGGGGAGGGCCAGAAATGTGCGTGATAAAAGGGTTTGGGGTTTTAGCAATTTGGGGGATTTTTGGGAAAGCCCCTTCCCCAAGAAGATGTTTTTTTCAGGACACTCTTAAAACTGCGAAGGTGGATTGTCCCCTGTTGGTACGTGGTAGCAGGGTTTTCCCAGAGAACGGGTCACACTTGAAAAATTTTAAAAGACGGGCATGGGAGGTTCGGATGATTTTGGTCCAAAAGTTTAAATGTCCGACTAAGGCAGAGAGGGGCGGGTAGGGGGGGTAGAAGAATGGGGGGGAGAAAAGGGAGGTGCACCCGCTGGGAAGCTTTATGGATGAAAAAAAATTGGGTTAAATGTGTATTTCCGGGTACTGGATGGGCAACCAGGCAGTAAAGACACAGGGTAGGGGTTTTTTAGAAAAAGGCGGCTGGAGAGAAAGACCCGGCCGGGCTGTTTGCATTCAGACAGTTGGAGAGGGGAGAGTTTGGGGGTTTGATAGACCGATAACGGGGAAATTTTACATTTTAACCCGGGAGGGAGAAGGAAATAAGAGAAGAAAGGGTTTGAGTTTTTTCGATATTTGAGAAAAGGATGGATTCTGGAATGTTCTTGGGGTTGCAGGTGACAAAAAGGGGGGCAAGGGATTGGATATAAGGGGAACGACAAAATCAGAGTCAAAATAACCCCAAGAAAATGGGCCCTTTGTGCCCTAGGTTTTAGGGGTTAAACAAACTGAAGAGAAAAAAGCAAGAGGGGGTTGGGTTAGAAATTTGGGGGAAAGAAAAAGAATTTTCATTTTTTAGTGAGGTTTATTTGGGAGATAGAGAGAGGACTTTAGGGTCAGAAACAGCGGACAGACATCGGGTGTTTTGTACAGGGCAGGAGTAAAGGTTCTCTTGTAAGAGGTTAAAAAAGGGGGTTTGTCATCAGCAAAGAGATGGAATTTGGAACCAAATCTACTGATTTTTTGGGCCCTTTGGGGGCTGTTTTAGTTTGAGAGGGGGATGGACCAAGAACGGGCCCAAATTTGAGGGCCCCAACAGCAAAGGGAAAAGGAGAAAAAGAAAACCTCCCAAATAAAGACCCCTGAAAAAAGGGGTTTCAGAAGGTAGGAAGAAAAACCCAAAGGGGAAGCGGTGCCCCTGGAGGGCAAATTTCAGGGACCCATGTTTGAAGAAAAAGTTTATCAACAGTGTCAAATGCTGCAGAAAGATCCAGCAAAAAATAAAACAACGAGTTTTTACCCTGAGATTTACAGTGGGGGAAAATCTTTTAAGTTTTTAACTAGACAGTTTCTGGGGGGGGGGGGATTTGGTTAGGGTGGGAAAAACCTGTTTTGTAGAGGATCGAGAAGAGAGTTAGCGAGAGATAGCGGATTAAAGGGGAAAGTAAAAACCAAGGGGTTCCGGATTTTAAAGAGATAAAGGGGCAAATTAATCCCCGGTTCGGAAATTTTTACAGCGCATTTTGGGTCCAGAGGGGTTTTTTTTTAGTAAAGGGGGGGATAGTAGCCTTTTTAAAGGAGGATGGGAAAACCCCCAAGGGAAAGAGAGAGAGGTTGAAAAATTGCAATAAGGTGGGGAGGGATAGCCTGGAGAAATAAAACTGGGGGGAAGGGGGGAGGGAAGGGGGTTTCCCCTAACACTTCTTCTTCTGTCTTTGGGGGTTCAAGAGCGAAGCAGACTAGGGGATGTGCTGGAGGACAGGGGGGTTTGTTTGGGGTTTTTGAATTAAATATTATCCCGGATACTTCAATTATCATCCCCAAATCCCCAAACAGTTTTAGCCCAAGAAACAAAGGCCTCTTCTTTCATTAGCCCAAAGCCCTTTACTAAACCCACAATGTTATCTAAAAAAAAGGGCCAACTGGGGACCTTTTTGGGGGGGTTTTTTTAAAACCCCTATCCTTGCCCTTTTGAAAGGTGGTGGGCGCCCCCTTTGCCCCCCAAAAGGCCCATCCTGGGGGTAATAAAAAACCCCATCTAGGGGGTAAAAAGGCATTTTTTCTCCTTTCCCTCCTCTGACGGGGGAAATCGGGCCAGAAACCCTTTTTGGTTAGGTCCTGGGTAGTAATATATCGGAAAGACCCCCAACCCTTTTCCAATTAGTTCGTCTACCCGGGGCATTGGTAGAAATCCAAAAAAATTTTTAAAAAACCCTCATTCAATGGGTAAAAAACGTTACGGGAACCCAAAGACCCTTTTGGCTTGGGCACCAATACAATGGGGCTAAACCAAGCACTCTTTGTTTTCCTCAAAAACCCCCCTATGGCTAACATCCCCCTTAAAACCTTCCTCAAAGCCGCCTTTCTCCGGGGCCCGCAATTCTAATGGCCTAAAATTTTGGATCTTAAACCCCAAGTTCTTTAAATTTATCCCCAATTTTTAACAACATTTTGTATTGCCAGGGAGTTTGGGGTAAAAGATATCTCTTTTCCCCTTTGTAAAAACCCTTAAAATTTCCTGTTTTTGAAGTTTGGACACAGCATCACCTATGGTAACTTTCTCAATTTCTGAAGGGACCCCATTTTGGGTGGTCGGGGTTTTACAAACTAGGGATTATTTTTAAAATGCCAAACCCAAAAATAAAGTTTATATATAAAGTTAAAAAAGGGTTTTCTTGTCCCAGGCTGATGGAAATTAAAATTGACCTCCCCCAAACCCCTCCCCCACCACTTCCAAAAGGGAAACCTTCCCATTTGGGCCCGGGAAAATTGCTCTAAACTGGGGGGAAAAAGTCCCAAACTTAAGGGGTCACCAAGTTAAACGTCGGACCCCTTGCCCCCTATTATGCCCCAAAATCGGGGACTCGGGGCCCTTTTTGCATGTGTTCCCCTCACAAGGGGCCTAACACGCTTGCGTTTCCCGTATTTGGGCAACATTTTCCCTTTATGCTTTTTATTTTGTATGTTTTTTTTATTGCATACCATACACCAGAAAGGGACATCACTCACTGCACCCCAAAAAATGGATCATGTTACACAGGGTGCCCCAGAAATGACATTACTAACAGCGTTTATTAAATTACACACTGGCCCCCAAGTTTAAACTACTTTAAAAAAGGGAAAACCCAGAAAGTGTATATATATATATACACACACACACACACACACACACACACATATTGAACACAAAAACAACTAAAACATTTTAGGATGATTTTCCACATATGGTTTTTCGCACTTCAGTGCCCCTTTTTTGCTTGTTGGGAATTCGTTTTTTTTTGCAAATACAAAATTCCGAGGGGCCCAAACGACCCCCGACTGCCCGAGGAAAAGATTTCTCCCCCCCTATTTTTTTAGGCTTTTTACTGCGTAAAATCCCTTTGAAGAATTTTTTTTAAAGTGCTGAAAAGTACGAACCAAAAAATACTCGAGTAAAATTAGGGGTCATCGGAGCAACAAAGCTGATTTTACAAAAAGGGTAAAATGTAAATCATTTTCCTGTAGGATTGGACCCCGGGTTCTGAGGCAAATCCAAAACGGGAATTCCCCCCCAAAAAAACGGCATTCATATCTTCTCCCGTCAATGATCCTTGAGGAAAGTTCACACTGCATAAGGGGGAAATACGGGTGCACCCCTGCTATATTCCTGGTTTTTTTAGAATTACTCACGGGCCCAGCCATACCCTAGAATGCTGCAGGCCACCCCAAATTTTCACTTTTTTTTTCCCCCAATTTGTAAGGATAACAAGTGACATGTCATTTTCCCTTTCTCCCAGCGGGGAAATACTGCCCGGGAAAAGGGAAGTTAATCATATCTCTCAATGAGAGCATGAATTACGGGTTTTTTAAAACCCCTACTTCGGGGGCCTCTTGCAGCTCAATTAAAACCCTGAACTATGGCCCCCCAAAACGGCGTGGGAAAAATTTTCCTTATATGCACACTGCATACATGTAAACATCACACACATTATATATAATATATATAATTGGGGACACCTCACTTGCTTCGGATGCCTTTTTGGGACCATCCTGGGGTATTTAGCTCTCGGATCGCCCGTCCGGCGTAGGACAGTTTGGCACACCGACACCAGGCTTCCTTTTAACGGCCTAAAACCATTTTTAATTTAGGCACAAGAATGTACAGAAAAAAAACACAATTTAAACACCCGGCCGTGGGGGCCACTAACTAATAGATCAGAGATACCCTCTCAAAACCGTGGTCTGAATCAAAAAACCACCCCCCAAAAAACACTACTCACATTCCAATAACTTTTGGGCCCTTCCCCCCCAAGCCTCGGGGGCAAGAGCTTCCCCCCAGCTCCCTCTGTTGCTCCACTCTCAGGGGCAGACCACGCACCTTATTACCTGTTACGACACCAAAAAAAAGTCCCCCCTTTTTCCCCCCCCAACAGAACCCGGGTTTTTCGGGGGGCACGTTTTGTATCGGGTATCCTATTAATTCCACCTAGGGAAAGAGACCTGCAACCCTGCACCCCGGCACCTGCCACATTTTCCCCCCATAGGCCCTTTTTCCCCCCTGTCCCAACCAACTCTCTGGGTTTAAAAGCTCCTATTTTGGGGGCAACATTTTCCCCTAAATTTTTCAGGGGCAAGACTAAATTGTCCACAACAACTCATTTGTGGCTCATACCATGCACTAAATTTAAAACATTGGGCAACAGACATTTTTATTGCACTTTTCTATAGGTTCAAAAACCCATGCTAACTCTGCACACAAAGTCACTACCTTCCACTTGCCTGCTAAACCTTTCAAAAGGGTTACTAGTGAAAACCCCAAATCCCCTGCTACCCGGGCCCTTTGTAGTTTTTCTTTCCACACACGGGCTCCCTTTGGAAATTGGGGTCCGCGGGCCCAAAGGGTTTTTCCTATCGTGGGTCTCACCTTAGAAAAAGGGCTCCGGGTTTTGGTTTCCCCAGCAACCCCCTATTTAAACCAGAAGCTGTAATGAAAAGCACACCGCATTTTTGGTTTTCCCAAACCGGGCCCCTGGGGCCGCACCTATCCAAAACCTGCTCCCCCCTTTTTTGGGTCTCAGGAGACAATTGACCTACACTTCTCTAAGTTCCAAGCCCCCTCGGGTTCCTCACTGACCAACCTCTCCCTTTTGGGGGTCAGCTACTTCCTCAAATTTTCCCTCTGGACTAGCACCCACGGGGCACATGTTACATCTTTGTCCACCCAAAACCCTTTTGCTGGCCAAAAATTCACATGGTTATTGTAGACAATCGCAATCTAAACGAAACCCCTGCTGATGATCTCACCTAAATTAAATATGAGTCTTTAATGTCTGAGGACTCGCTGGTCCCTCCATCACCGACTCACAGCAGCGGGAAAAACCCATTCACAACTTTTTCCTTTTTTCCTCCTTTCATGCACTACACGCTTGACTCCGGGGGGCCCCTCTGGCGGGCATCTGAGGTTTACAACCCACAGTATCGGGACCTGGGGGCCAAACAAACTCAGCAGGCTTACATTTGACTACGGGGGCCCCCCAACCCTGCTTGTTCTGAAAAAACAGACCTCTTCCCCATCAGCGGGCATTCTAAAAAAATCAGAGTCACCACTACAAACTCTGTAACAGTAAATTAATGCCCCCCGGTTTACGTTTTTTTCCCTTTTTCCCTTTAAAAAGTCCTTGCGGGCCGTAGAAATTTAAGGCCCATTTCAACGAGATATCTCCCCATCTCTTTTTTCCATTTTATAAAAGCCAGAAACACACATATAAATATATAAGTATATGGATTTTTTTTAAAACCCAACCCTTAGGGCCCCTTTTTTGTTATGTTTTAGAAAACTACTTTTCCCCATAGATCCCTGTTTTTGTCGATCTTTTATGTTTGGGGCCTTTTAAAATGTCCAGGAATGACCGTTATAAAAAAGCGCCCCTCCGGGAAACCAAACCCGGGCCCTTCTCCTGTTTGGGTCTGGAAAAAAAATTTCGGGTTTAAGAACCTTTGGCTTGGTGCAGCAAAGTGTGCTCTTAAAGCACAGGGGCTGAATCAACTCAGTGCGGTAGCTGTAAAAAAATCCCTTTTTCCCCCCGCATTGCCAAAGGGAAGGGTTTCCCTTAGCCTCTTATGCTGTACTACTGAATACCTTTTTTCCTACAATCAAGTACTTCGCCAAGGAAGGGCGTTTTCCTTTAAACCCCAGCCTGCTACTTCCAAAAAACTACAAAACCTGTTTTTAACCATACGCCTGGGATCAATACACATCTCAAGTAAATCTGTGGGACACAGGATTTAAAAAAGAGCCCATTTGCTGGGCCCGTTTTAAAAATTGAGGGTTTTCCCCGTCACATCCCCCCGCTTCTGTATTTATGTGTTTCCCAGTTGTTGAGACCAGCCCCCTGGATTCAGGCCACATTTGCACATATAAAGTAAAAATACCCAAGTACCTAAAAAGCTACAAAAGAGACTGTTTTTAAACTCTCCACACCTGGGTTACTTGGGTATCTCCTAAAGCAGCCCTTTTATTGTTTTCGAAGGTTTTACTATTTTCATCATCATAACCTTTCCTCTTATTACCCCCGTCCTGCAATTTTAAAAAAACCCGCAACTATCCCGAAGCCCCTTGGGGTTTTCTGTCATCATTGTCAGGTGCCAAAGTGGGGGGGGGTGTTTTTGGGGCAAATTTAAAGGTTTTTCTGGACAAATTTAGGACCAGGGGCAACCTAACCCGGCCCCTAAATGTGAGTCCCACCCGTGGGCTATATATAGATCTGACCCCAACACCATCGGTATCCCCCGGGTTTTTTCCCGAGGGTTTTCCTTTTTTCGTGGGCCCCCAAAAAGGAAAACTGTCTGTCTTGTGCTGTCCTATAACCTGCATTTAACATCCTGTGGGGAAAAAAAATTTCTTCCAGCATAAAACCCCCAAATTTCCGTGCTATCTAAAAAGGGGGGGTGAAGTTTCCCTGAGACTGGGGTCATTTTTGTTTCACATTGTGTGTTTGTTTAAAACTATCATGTTGGATTTCCTTACTGCCCTTTACCCCCCTTTTGCACCGCAGGGTCCGGCTCCCAAAAACCCCTTTTTAAACCCCCCCTTTTTAAACCCCCCACCCCCCCCCCCAAAGTAAATGCTTAGGCCCAAAAACCCAAAACCCCCCCCTGGGCCCCCCAAAACCCAAACCTACCCACCATGTTTTTCCTTTTAAAAAAAAAAGACAGGGGCCACCGGGGTTGGGTAAATTTGGCCCCCAGCAGCCATTTTATTTTAAAAAAGATACAACATGTAAAAAAAATATATATTAATATAAAATATATAAATTTTATTATATAAAAAATATATATATATATATAATTTCCAAAAACCCAGCACAAAATTTTTTTTGGCTTTACCCCCTTAAAACCCAAAAATTATACAAAGTTTTTTCTGCCACCCCCTGCAGACTAAAGACCAACCAGTACAAAAAAATAATAACCAAACCCAAAATTGGGGGGAGGGGTCCTTGGAGCTACTAGGTCTTGGGTAACCAAGAAATGACTTTTCCCCCCAATTACCCCCAGCCGCACCACTGGCCAGGGGACCAACGAACCATGTTTAAAAGGGCCCCCCAATTACTGACCCCCCCAGGGACCCTTTCCCTGGGCCCGAGCCCCCCCTTCCCAGAAACCCAAATGAATTAGCCAAACCGAGGGAATCAACCCCCTTTGAATCCCTCACACCAATTTATTCCACCAACCCCAAGGAAACCCCTAACGCCAAAAAGGGGGCATGCCATGCCCCCTCATGCATGCAAAAACCCCCCACCACCCCAAGGCAAAGTTCAATTCCTTCCTGCAGGGGCCCCAAAGACCAAAATGCGAGCCCCAAATCATTTAAAAGCAACCCCCTCATTCAAACCAAAAATTCCCCTCACCGGATTCCAAATCCCCGTGACGTACTGCCCCACCACCTTTTCCGAACCACAAACCTGCCACCATTTCCCGTTTACCCTTTTTTCCGGGCCCTAAATTTACCCGTTCCACCGACCTCGGGCCCCCCTCCCGCTATACGGTAAACCCCTGTCCCCCATCAAAACAACCACCCCCCCCCCCGGGTCCCGGGAAACCAAATTTTTAACCCTCCCCGTAAAAGCTCCCGGCCCGTTCAAATTTCCCCCAAAACTTTACCCCCCAACCCAAAATATAACACCCCACCGAGGGGGCCCCTTTAAGGCCCGGTATAGCGCGAAACTCCACATCACGTTGGACCACAGCCCTTCCCCTAAAGACCAAACCAATGCACCAGGCCACGGGGCGTGGAAACCCCACTGGGCCCTCCAAAAAGGGCCCCTTTCGTTTCCCCTCGCCCGCTTCCCCCAAAGGACATACGAAAAGGCCAAAAAATCACACAAAGGGATGCCCCGAAAAATGTAACAAGAAAGAGAAAAAAACCGTAGAAGGGAGAGGGGGACCCAAAGGGGAACAAAAAAACCCCGAGCGGGCAATAGAAAGGGAAAAACCAAAAAGTGGGGGGGGACATACAACGGAAAAACCCGTCCACTTTCCCCCCTTCCAATCTTCCTTTTAACTCCAGCCTCAAAACCCCCCCCCGCCGCTTCTGCCCGGGCCCCATAAACCCCAAAAGGAAAAGTGGGGCAAAAAATACGGGTGGTCCAGCCCCAAATTTTTGGGCAGACATCCCGAAAAACTGCGGTAAAATGATACCTGGATAGAAAAGACCCTCCTCATGAAAACAGAAGGGGAGCCAAACCCCTTTCCCTCCAAAGACTCAAAAAAAACCCCCCACCCCTTCACTGGACAGAAGCCGCCCCCCCACTTTCCCCCAAAACCCCTCTACCCCCCTTTCCCCCCCAAACCGTCCGCTTAACTTCCCCACCAAAAAAATTCCCTCCATCACGAACCACCTCTACATCAGGGCCCCCCCCCCATAAAACCCCCACCCAGCTTCTAATTTGGCGACACCAACTCCGGGCCCAAACCCCCAGCGCCCCCAAAAAAAGCCGCCCAAAAGGCCAATTTAAAAAAAAGCCTTTCAAAAACAACCCCCGGCACACTGGGCTCCCGCTTTTTCCCTCAAAAAGCTCAAAAAGCCGGAAAACCACAGGACACGCCCATCCCGGGTGCTCTTCCCCACTCTAAAACCCCTTCAAAGCCGGCCAACAAAAAAAAATCCTTTTTTAACATCCGGCAATCGCCCAATTTTAAACCAAAGCCCGTGCTGAAAACACCCCGGGGAAAATCCCAAAAAAACCCTCCCCCCAAACCCCCCCTTTCTGCCCCAAACCCCGCCAACTCAACAAAAGCCCCCACGGGGTCCCCCATAAGAAAAATACAACCCCCCCAAGGTTTGTTGAAATTCCCCAAACCTTCAAAGCCGAACATATGCCAACCGGGTCCTGTCCCGCCAGCGAACCCCCCCGATCAAGTGGCTTGCGGGGCCCCCCCCCAAAAACCCCGTTCCATAGCCTCCCTGGACATTTTTCGCCCTTGCTCGCTGCCCCCCCCGCCAAGGGGCGGAATCGGTCCCACTGGGAGGGGGGAAAAAAATCTGCTATAGAAATTTCTGACACCAGGGACATGTTCCCCCCACCACCCAAGCGTTCAAAGACAGGCAGCCAGCAAAAAATGTCTTAGCCCCCAAACCCAATCACCGGGGGGGAAAAGAAACCACAAGCTTTTAATCCCCCTGCACCACCCCCCCGATTATCGCAATAAAAACGAACTCTCTTATCTTGAAAACAATTTCCCCCCCCAAATTACCACCGCCACCCAAAATATGGGAAATACTCCAGCAATAAACCCGATTTCCCCACCCCCGGGGTTTCACCACCACCCGAAGGCCAAATCCCCGCACACCACCGCCCCCCCCAATAAGCCCAAAACCTGCACTAAACCCCCGCAACCGGAAGATGTCCCAAACTCCCGGGATTGGACCCCTGTTTCCCCCCAGAATGATGGAACACCATTGTAAATGTTCCAAAAAATTTTCCCAGACCTTCCCCAGAATGACGCAACTCCTTCAAATGAATCTTCCCCCAAACGACATGAAACCCGGGAAACACCACCTCTCCCCAATGAAAACCAACCCTTTTTATCTGGGAACCGCATTCCATTCGACCGTATCAATGCAGGGTGCCCAAAAAAATTTAAAAATGTGGAAAGGACCCACCGTCTTTTCGGGGGCCAACGGAACCCCCCAAAATTCCCGGGACCCCCTCATCGTAAAGCAAAAATGCTAAGCAAACTTTGGTATGGCCGGCCCCAAAACAGAAAAAATCAACCAGGTAATGGATCACAGAGGGCAAACCCACACCTCCCGAATTACCCCTTTTAAAAAAGAACTAAAGGGCCCCGGGAAAAAAGGCACATGGGGATCGAACACCCGATCGGGAAAACCCCATCCACAAAAAATACCCCCCCCCCCCAACAAAAACCCCCAAAAACCTCAAAAATACCGGGGGGCCCCGGGGAACAAAAAAATGCGGGCCCCAATTCCCATTTGCCAAACAGCGGGCCCCCTCCCCCCGAAAGAACCCAAAAAACCCCCGGGGTCGAATGACGTGTAAACAACTGGAAAAAAAATCCGGAGAAATGGGCCTCATTAACTGACTGCCACTTTTGGGAAAAGAAAAACTGGTGGGAAAGAATCTAAACTTTTTTGGGCCTTTTTTTAGGGACCACGCCCAAGAGAAAACACAAAACAATTCCCACAAAGGGGGGGAGCTAAACGGGCCCCCCCTTCTGCCCAAAGCCACCTTTCCTTTCCCCAACTTTAACCCAACCACTACTGGGGCTCATGGGGCCACTTTAAATTCCTAGTTTTTGCCCGGAACCTGGAAACCCGGGGCCGGAATCCGAAAGCCCCGTGAAAACCCCCCCTCAGCAAAACCGCTGCCCCCCTTTGGGCCCCGACCTACTTAGATATGGGTTTCCCTCGCTGGGGCTTCACTGGATTCCCGGGCCCATGGGTAGAGCTTGGCTGCCCTCCTTTCCTTTTTCCCTTTTTTGAAACATTTTGCAGCCCCCTGGGGTGTTCCATTTTCAGACGGAGCAGACATGCTTAAAAACTGCAACCGCCCCCCATATTTTCATTGGGGCCCTCGTTAAAAATGCCAACACATCCCCTTTTTTAACCCCTGTTGCCGCGGGAAACCCCCCCCAAACCCCCTGAGGTTTCCCTGGCCCCGAAAGACCCCCGGGCCCCCAAAAAGGGGGTGACCCACCCTAGGTTTTTGGGTCATCACCTGTTCCAAAGGCCAATGTCTTTATTTGGGCCCCCGCGAATTTCTGGGCCGGTAACCCCCTTCCGCCCCCTAACCCGCCCATTTATACCTGAAACCAAGCCATGCCCCCATAACCCGATAAACCTCCCCAATCACATCCATAAAAACCCCAAAAGAGCCGAGCAGTTTTTTTCTGGCGCCTTTTCCCCACCAACTACCAAGATTGCAAACCCTGCAAAACCCAAATTTGTAAATGGGTTTTAGGAATAAGCCGCCACCCCCCTTTTTTCCCCATCCTCCTTCTTTTTCCCCTTCCTAACCTTATCCAGATTGAACCCTTTTTAAGGGGGGGGAAGTGAAAAAATTTCGACGTATTCGTCTTTTCCCCTATTTTTTTTCGCACCTCCTGCTTGAAGGGGAGCCCCCAGGGGGCCCCTCAAAGCAGACATAGACCCCGCCCCTTTTTCACGGTTTATGATCCAACCCCATCACCCCAGGGCCCTTTTCCGGGGAACCTCTGTCCCTTTTTTCCCCCGCCGCCGGCTGCCCGGTGACCTGGCCTCCACCCGCAACTGGGCATCCCCAAAAATTCCCCCGGGCCCCCGCTGACCCATGCCGGCCCAAAGGTTTTAAAGGCCCCCAGCCCCCGATTCCCCCCCCTTCCTAACGGTCCAACAAATTTCCCGAACTGAACTAGCCAACGCCCTGACCTTTCCCTCATATCTACAACCTAGACCCAAACGCTCGGGGGCACCATTTCCCCGCCGCAACCCCACACTTCCCAATTAAACAATGGAAAAAATGAAGACAGGCAAACCATACTTTACCTGGCTGCGTGGGGGGCTGTGGACCCGCCCCGCCGTTACTGTGAAATCCCTGGGAAACCGACGTAACCCTGCTCTCCCGATCCCCTCCAGCCGAACCCCCCTGCCTTTTCCCCACCCGAGGCCCTCCGAAGCCGGGAATTTTCCCTCCTTTTGGGGGCCCCCCGATGCCCCCCCTCGGAGGCCCCCCCGTCCAAAAGGGGGCAGGGAAATCGTGCACCCCCTCCTGGCCGGGTCAAACCTCCTTCCCGCACCGTGGCCCTGTGAAAACCGAAGGGCCCCCCCGACGCTGCCCGCGAAGATCCCAGGGGCCCCTCCCCACTGACTTTTCTCCTCGCGCCCCCCGTCCCCGCCTCACGCTGATGGGCAGCTCCGCCGACCGGAACCTCGTTGTGCCGGACTGCCGTACCGCCGATAAGCCTGGAGGGAAAAAACCCCCACAGGGCCGCAGGGCCCGATTTGGGGCCGCGGCCCCTGTTTCCCCCCCCCGGCTCCGCCCACCGCTTGGATTCCTCCCGGGCCCGGGCAGGCCCGCGCGGGCAGCCGCACCCCCCCCCCCAAACCGGAGGGGCCCTGGGGGGCCCCCCTACGGCTGCGGGGGGGGGCCCGGGAGGCCTAGACCCTAATCCCCCCCCCTCCCGGGGGTAGTTTTTCCCGGCCCCAAAATGCCACCCTGCCCCCACCGAGCACTGACCCCATTCTGGAGGGCCCGTCCCCGGCCATGCGGCTGCCGGGGGCACTAACCTTCCAAGGGGACCTGAACGTCCGCCATGGGCCGGGGCATTTTGGGTCAGTTTCGGGCGAGAGGGGGGGCCTGGCGCTACAAAGTTTGCCGTCCCGCCCCGCCTGAGCCCCCTCTGCTCCCGGCCCGCTGCAAAGTCACTTCCCCACTCCGCCCCCTTCCGCCGCTCGCATTTGCACTATAAACCCCCACAAACCTGGGGTGCGCGGTCATGCGCCGCCTCCCCCCCAGCTGCCCCGGGCCCCCGGGCCCTTTCCTTTTACAAGGAGGAACTTTTTTCCCCCATTCCCCCCGTGCCCCGTGGGGGAAAAGGGTTTTATTTTCTTCTTTTGAGTGCAGGGTTTTGCCTTTTTCCACTGTTTTCAGCCCTTCAAGACTACAGAAATGCTTCCCTTGTCATGACTGTGTATTATCTTAGTTCTGCATTTTTCTTAAAGAGACAGTACCTTGATTTTGCCAAAATGTCCCACAACCTCTGACCGTGACCAGCCTGGCTCAAGTACTGCGAAACCCTCCTCTGCCAGTGCCCCCTGCATCTCAGGCAACAGCTGCTATTTTTCCCGGGGTTCCAAACTCCCCGTCCGTGGTAACAGGGAAAGCCCTTTTTTTATAGAACCCCCCAGTCCCTTTCCCCTACAAGGGGGGTCCTCCCTAACCCTTTTGCCTTGGGTTTTAAAGAAAAGAAAATTTTCGTAGTCTTCAACTTGTCACACCTTTCTCCCAAACAGCAAGTGCAACTTTTACTAGGGCAGCTTTTAAGGGCCACTGCGGAGGAAGTCCGTTTTTTGGGCCCTCCACAGAAAAACCAGCGTGGGAAAAGATCCTCACCCATCCAAACAGAGTTTGAAGCC
>JAODAL010069794.1:0-16198 GCA_025379985.1 Phyllomedusa bahiana
AAAAAATACATCTTTCCCAAAAAATAAAAGCCCTCATTGTCTTGTAGGGGGGAAAATAAAAAAGTTTTGGCTTTAAAAGGCGGGGGGAAAAAACGAATGTCACCAAAAAAAAAAACCGCCTGGTCCTTAAGGGGTTAATAAACAGTGCAGTTTATTAAGTAACATGTAGACTATGTGGAGGTTCTCCCCATCGCTCCCATCAAGGAGCATCTTTTTTATATACATTGGACTTTATTCATCAACTGGGATTGCCATAAAGGCATAAAATATCAATTTTTTCCCAGATAATATCACTAAAGTAATACAAACTAACTCAGGATTATTGTAAAAATATATAAAATGAAATAATCTAAAATTAATATAAAATTATATAATATCCCAAAAATATGAATTACCCAATATAAAACTAAATTATTAAATAATATAAATCAATTAAACCAAGATGTAAGATGCAGCAAAGTGCTCGATTTGAGCTTCATCCCCAGGTTCCTGCTCTCCGAACTGATTGCACGGGAATCTAAGGATCCGAGGATGTGTAAACCCATTCTCAGTCGGGTATTTAAATGGGTTGTCTCACTACAGAGATCGCTGCTTTTTATGTTAAAGATATTGCAGAAATAAGTCACTTTGTAATATATGTCCATTAACAGTGTCCTCCCTATGCCTAGATATACCCTCTTGTATGGGCTGCATCAGCTCCTCAGGTCGCTATAGCTACAGACCTGTTCAATCCCTCCTGATAGGCTGCCAACAATGGTTGCTATAGCTACAGCCCTGTTCTCTCTCTACTGATAGGCTGCCAGCACTGGTCATATAGCTACAGCCCTGTTCTCTTTTCCCCTGTTAGGCTGCCAGTGCTGGTTGCTATAGCTACAGACCTGTTCGATCTCTCCTGATAGGCTGCCAGCACTGTTTGCTATAGCTATAGACCTGTTTAATCTCTCCTGATAGGCTGCCAGCTCTTGTTGCAATAGCTACAGACCTGTTCGATCTCTCTTGATAGGCTGCCAGCACTGGTTGCTATAGCTACAGACCTGTTTGATCTCTCCTGATCGGCTGCCAGCACTGGTTGCTATAGCTACAGACCTGGCTTCTACTGCAGCCTAGTGGAAGCCAGTAAACACGTCCCTGAGTTCAAAATGAAACCAAGAAAACAGGACTGAGGTGAGAGGAATCAATGTAGTGAGACAACCCCTTTAAGAAGTTAGCGTAATATTATTATCAATGATTACAATCACATCGCAGCAGTCATTAGAATAGCATGTCAGTGAATAGAAACTATGGTAGTGATCCAATACTGATTCAAAAACTGGTCTAAACATGAGTGTAAGTCACCATACCATAAACAGCATGAACCAATATGAAGTATAATGACTCTCCAATATTTACCAAAAAATACATTATGAATGCAAAAAATACAGCTATCACAACTGAAACAACCTTAAAAGCACTTAAAAACACAAAATACCCCCTTTAATTTAAAAAAATTGGTGACACATCCCTCACCCAAAGTTAACAAAAAAGTAAATTGGAAGATGCATAATAAATATACACATAAAGATCAAGTGATCAAAAATACAAAAATGCACCAAACAAAAAATTATGATAAAAATACAAAAACCTATATTTCAATTCATTACCAAAGTGGTGGATATGTCACCAAGGAGGGTATTAGCCTCGACGTGCGTTTCGCCGCCAGCTTTCTCAAGATATAGTAGTGATCCTCCTTGGCGCACCTGAAGTCCCAGAGAGATCTGTCGGGTGTCGGCTGTTGTCCTGTGTAGAATAAAGGCTGACACACTAACATATATTTTGATGAACAAAAATTAACATACAATGTAAAAGTATAAAAAAAATTATTTTGTAAGAATTTAATTAGAAAAAAACCAACTAAATATTATTATGAACATAATTAATTTTATTTGAAAATCAACTCAATGAACAGTATTAATCTCCGTAGAGAATAGAAGCTCCTAAACGTCAATCACACTGTTCAATGTTTCTCATTCTCCTGCTGCCTCACACTGCTCTCCCTGTCTCAATCATAATTTGGGGTTAGAATGTTGCAAGAGATAAGGAGCTATTATTGTCAATCATAGTTAAGAACTGTAGAAAGTTGCAAGAGATAAGGAGCAATTATTGTCAATCATAGTTAAGAACTGTAGAATGTTGCAAGAGATAAGCAGATATTATTGTCAATTATAGTTAAGAAATGTAGAATGTTGCAAGAGATAAGCAGATATTATTGTCAATCATAGTTAAGAACTGTAAGAATGTTGGGAAGAGATAAGGAGAAAATTTTTGTCAATATAGTTAAAAAACGTAGAATGTTGCAAGAGATAAGGAGCTATTATTGTCAATCATAGTTAAGAACTGTAGAATGTTGCAAGAGATAAGCAGATATTATTGTCAATCATAGTTAAGAACTGTAGAATGTTGCAAGAGATAAGGAGCTATTATTGTCGATCATAGTTAAGAACTGTAGAATGTTGCAAGAGATAAGCAGATATTATTGTCAATTATAGTTAAGAACTGTAGAATGTTGCACGAGATAAGGAGCAATTATTGTCAATCATAGTTAAGAACTGTAGAATGTTGCAAGAGATAAAGGAGCAATTATTGTCAATCATAGTTAAAAACTGTAGAATGTTGCAAGAGATAAGGAGCTATTATTGTCAATCATAGTTAAGAACTGTAGAATGTTGCAAGAGATAAGCAGATATTATTGTCAATCATAGTTAAGAACTGTAGAATGTTGCAAGAGATAAGGAGCTATTATTGTCAATCATAGTTAAGAACTGTAGAATGTTGCAAGAGATAAAGGAGATATTATTGTCAATTATAGTTAAGAACTGTAGAATGTTGCAAGAGAGAAGGAGCTATTATTGTCAATCATAGTTAAAAACTAGAATGTTGCAAGAGATAAGGAGCTATTATTGTCAATCATAGTTAAGAACTGTAGAATGTTGCAAGAGATAAGGAGCTATTGCTTTCAATCATAGTTAAGAACTGTAACATCTGCATTCTGTTACTTTTCTTCTCTATAGAGACCACTGCAATTCAGTGAGTTGAAGTTTTAATGAAAAATTAATTATGTTAAAGGGGTGTTGCCACAATCTCATTTCATACCTCCTATAGCTAGCTCTTCATCTCTGTGTGCTCAGAAGGGGACATGTGTAATTTGTTTGAATTGCAAATCATGTGACTCTGCAGGGTGACAGGGTCATCCTGCCTTTCCTCTCTGTAGTCAAAGGTCTGTTTATGTAAAGAGCTGTGAGTAGTTACAATGTAGCTCAGAGGTAAAACTTTTGCCTCCAGGCACAAGGGTCCTCGGTTCAAATCCTTGCAGGAACCAAACCTTTGGGTTTTGTTCTCTTTATCAATGCACAGACCTCATTGAGGTTTATTTTTTTTAATTTATTTGCACTGTTTGACTAATTACTAAGGAGAACAGAGGACGGGAGTAGAGTGACAGCACCTGGCGTTTGAACACTCAGTAGCTGCCTGAGAAGAGAGGTGATGTCTGAGCAGTGTCGGACTGGGGGGTCTGGGACCCACAGGGGAGTTGATCTTGGGGGGCCCACCCTACTGTACATGAAAATATTACCGGCTCCTCGGACATAAATGCGCCCATTTTACCACATAATACAGTGTGCAGAACAGAAAATGTATTGTGTAGTACAATAGCAAGTTAGTCACACGTCTGTCAGTCTAAAAATAAACATAGACACAGGGCTAAGTAGCTCCAACTATATCCTTCTCACCCACATACAATATCCCCCCCCACCACATAAAATATCCCCCCTCCCCCCCATACAATATCCCCTCCACCCACATACAATATCCCCTCCACCCACAACAATATCCCCCCACCCACAAAACCATCCCCTACCCACTACAATTCCCCCCTCACCCACAAAAATTCCTCCCCCAAACCCCATACAAATCCCCCCACCCACATCAATACCCCCCCTCCACCCACAACAAACCCCTCCACCCCATACAATATCCCCCCCAACCCACATACAATATCCCCCCCCCCACAACAATATCCCCCACCACCCGCAACAAATCCCCCCCCACCCACAAAATATCCCCCCTCCACCACAAAAAACCCCCCTCCACCCGCAAAAATACCCCCCTCCCCCCACATACAATACCCCCTCCACCCCAACAATACCCCCCCCCCCCAAATACAATAACCCCCCCACCCACAAACAAATCCCCCTCCCCCATACAATATCTCCCTCCCCCCCGCAAACAATATCCCCCCCCCCGTACAATACCCCCACCACCCACAAAACAAAACCCCCCACCACCCCAAACAATATCCCCCTCCACCCGCATAAAAACCCCCCCTCCCCCCCAAAAATTTCCCCCTCCACCCACAAAAAATTTCCCCCTCTTCCACATACAATATCCCCCCCCCCCCCAATATAATTCCCTCCCCCAATACAATATCCCCACCCCCCACAAAAATACCCCCACCCCCCACAATGATATCCCCCTCCACCCACAACACACCCCCTCCCCCACAACACTATCCCCCTCCCCCCACAAAAATACCCCCCTCCACCCAAAAAATTTCCCCCTCCCCCACATACAATACCCCCTCCACCCACATACAATATCCCCTCCACCCACATACAAAAACCCCCGCCCCCCACATATAATCCCCCCCACCCACATACACTACCCCCTCCACCCATTTTCAATCCCCCCTCCCCCCACAGACCATATCCCCTCCCCACCCACATAAATACCCCCTCCACCCCAAAAAATATCCCCCCCACCCACACACAAACCCCCCCTCCACCCCCAAACAACATCCCCCTCCACCCACAGACAATCTCCCCCTCCACCCACATTCAAAAACCCCCCACCCACAACAATTTTCCCCCCCCACCCACATACAATACCCCCTCCACCCCATACAATATCTCCCCCTCCACCCGATACAATATCCCCCCCTCCCCCCAATAAAATACCCCCTCCCCCCACATCAAAAATCCCCCTCCCCCCACATAAAAATCCCCCCCCACCCACAAAACAATACCCCCTCCCCCACATACAAATCCCCCCCCAAAACCCACATACAAATCCCCCCTCCCCCACATACATATCCCCCACACCCACAAACACTATCCCCCCCCACCCACATACAATACCCCCCCTCCACCCACATACAATATCCCCCTCCACCCACTACAATAACCCCCACCCACCCGCATACAATATCCCCCTCCACCCGCAACAAATCCCCCCCCACCCCATACAACACACCCCTCCACCCACATAAAATATCCCCCCCACCCACATACACCATCCCCCTCCACCCAAAAAAAAAATTTCCCCCCCACCACATCAATATCCCCCCCACCACTACAAATCCCCCCCATCCCACATAAAAAATCCCCCCCCCACCCGCAAAAAATATCCCCCTCCACCCCAACAATATCCCCCTCCCACCCAATAAAATACCCCCCCTCCACCCACATCACCACCCCCCCCCCCAAATACAAACCCCCCCCCCCACATAAAATATCCCCCTCCCCCCCCCACAACACCATCCCCCTCCCCCCAAAATACAATACCCCCCCCACCCCCATACAATATCCCCCTCCCCCCACATACAATATCCCCCTCCCCCACATACACCATCCCCCCCCACCAAATACAATACCCCCCTCCACGTTTCCCTTTGGGCCCGCACCCCACCACCTGCTAAAATAATCACCAGCAAGAAAGTAAAAGTCAAAACTCCTATCACAGGTTAAAACAGGGACATTACCCTGGCATTATACCTGCCCAATATAACCTACAACACCGCCATATAAACCACATAGGGGTAAGACCCAGCCCCGGTAAAAACCTCAAACTGCCATTAAGACCACAAGGACAGACACCAGCCAGGATAACCTACAAACACTGATATAGAGACCACATAGGGGTCGACCACCCTCGGGTAAAACCCAACACACCGCCAAAAAAGGGCCCAATAGGGGGCAGACCCCAGTCAGGTATAACCAAAACAGCCCTTTAGCCCACATAGTGATAGACACCAGCTCGGGTAAAACCTACAAACACTCCCATTAAGACCAAAAAGGGTCAACACCAGCTCAGGTATAACCTACAAACCGCCAATAGAGACCCCAAGGGGTCAGACACCAGCCGGTAAAACCACAACACCACGATACCGAATCACATAGAGGTCAGACACATCAGGTATAACCTACAACACCAAAACAGAGATCACAAAGGTCAACACCAGCCAGGATAACCCTACAAAACCCACCGCCTAAAACCACAAGGGTCAACACCCTCAGGTAAACCTAAAAACACCACATATAGAAAACACAAAGAGGTCAGACCCACTCAGGTAAACCTACCCCACCCCAAAAAGGACCACAAAGAGCCCCAAACCCCACCAGGTATAACCACAACACTGCCATAACAACCACAAGGGGTCAACACCAGCTCAGGATAACCACAACACCGCCAATAGAGACCACTAAGGAGACACCAGTCGATAAACCTAAAACCCACCAATGGGAACCCATAGACGTCAGACACCACTCAGGTAAAAAACTACAACACCCCTTATAAGACCACAAAGGGGCAGACACCAGCTCGGGTATAACCTACACCACCAAAAAGAGACCACAAGAGGTCAGACACCAGCCAGGTATAACCTACAACACCACCTATAGAGACCACATAAGGCAACCCCACTAGGTATCCCCCACAACACCGCCATATAGAGACCACATAACGTCAAAACCCCCAGTCGGGGAAACCAACAACACCACCAAAATAAACCCCACATGACTCAGACCCCAGCCAGGTATAACCGACAACACCCCCATATAGAGCCCTCATAGGGGCGACATCAGCTCAGAAAAACCCTACAACACTCCATATAGGACCACATAGGGTCAGACACCAGCTCAGACAACACAACACCGCCTTAAAAAACCCATAGAGGTCAGACACCAGCTCGGGGTATAACCTACAACACCTCCATATAGAGCCCAAAATAGAGGCAGACACCAGCTGGGGTATAACCTACAACACCTCCTATAGAACACTAGAGTCAACACCACTGGGTATAACCTACAAACCACCATAAGAGCCCATAGATTTCAGCACCACCAGGTACTCCCTTACAGTAAATACAGCATTTCCAAAATAGAAGTAAAAAAAACCCCTAAATCGGGGGACCCCTAACTCTTATCGAGGGGTCTTTTTCCTTCTTTTAAAGGCCTTCTTTTTCCCTTTTTCCCTCTGCATCCGTTTCCCCACCGCCCTGATGACTTTTTCCGGCCAAACTCATCCCTACAGAAAATTTCACACAAATATTTAGAATCCCAATTTTCCAGCATTCTTTACCCATTCCCACCCCCGTACAAACTTCCCAGGGTGGAGACGGGGACAAGCCAAACTTAGGTGACTAGGTAGGTAGGCAAATGACAAGGCCCCAATTTTTCAATAAAACCGTATTTGGTAGGTAGACTCCCTCTGGGTAATGGGAGGTTTTGGGGTTTCTTCCCCGGATGGGTTTGGTAAAAAACCCCCAGGTAGATAACAGGCCCCCGTTAGGCAAGTGATGGGGTACAAGGGTGGTGACCCAGTTTGGTAGGGTGTAGGTAGGGGTTTGGGGTCCCCTTTTTAACTTGGGAGGGGTTGCCCCCTTTTGGGAAGCGTTGGTAGTTAGGGCCCCCTTTAAATGGCTGAAGCCTTTTAAAGGGCCCCCTTTTGGAGTTACAGGGAGTTAGGGGTCCCTTTAGGGAGTGTACAGGAAATTAGGGCCTCCCTTTAGGTAGTGACAGCCGTTTGGGACCATTTAGTCATAATACAAAAGTTTGGGGCCCCCTTTAGGGAGTATGGGAGTTAGGGGATAAAGGCATTAGGGGGCCCTTTTTTTTAGGGGAGTAAGGAGTTAGAGGCCTCCTTTAGGGATAAGCAGTTAGGTGCCTCCTTTTGGTAGTAAGCAGACAGTTAGGGGGCCCTTTAGCTATTTTAGGTAGTTAGGGCCCCCCTTTAGCTAGTTTGTAAGCTGGGCCCCCTTTTTATATGCAGGACCCCTTTTTGTACATAGTCAGGGGGCCCCCTTTTGTAATGTCAGGGCCCCCCTTTATATATATCAGGGCCCCTTTGTTAAAAATCGGGCCCCCCCTTTGTAAAAATCAGGGCCCCCTTTTTGTTTTAGAGGGCCCCCATTTTTTATATACAGGGCCCCTTTATACTAGTCAGGGGGCCCCTTTTGTAAATTAGTCAGGGCCCCCTTTAGGGATATCAGGGGCCCCCTTTTGTAAGTCAGGGGGGCCCCTTTATAAAAAAGCAGGCCCCCCTTTAGTTTAAAAATCAGGGCCCCCCTTTTTTGCAAAGTCAGGGCCCCCTTTAAACAAGTCAGGCCCCCTTTTGGTTTTAGCAGGGGCCCCCTTTTAGATTAAACAGGCCCCCTTAGTACTAGTCAGGGCCCCCTTTAGTATATAGTCAGGGGCCCCCTTTTTGTTATCAGGGCCCCCCTTTATAATAGTCGGGCCCCCTTTTAGACATAGCAGGGCCCCCTTTTAGTATATAGTCAGGGCCCCCTTTAGTATATAGTCAGGGCCCCCTTTAGTATATAGTCAGGGCCCCCTTTAGTATATAGTCAGGGCCCCCTTTAGTGTTTAGTCAGGGCCCCCTTTAGTATATATTCAGGGCCCCCTTTAGTATATAGTCAGGGCCCCCTTTAGTATATAGTCAGGGCACCCATTATTAGATAGTCAGGGCCCCCTTTAGTAAATAGTCAGGGCCCTCTTTAGTTATTAGTCAGGGCCCCCTTTAGTACATAGTCAGGGCCCCCTTTAGTACATAGTCAGGGCCCCCTTTAGTACATAGTCAGGGCCCCCTTTAGTGTTTAGTCAGGGCCCCCTTTAGTACATAGTTAGGGCCCCCTTTAGTACATAATCAGGGCCCCCTGTAGTATATAGTCAGGGCCCCCCCTTAAGTACAGGACCCCACTCACCTGACTCTCGCTCCGAGCTGCCGCCGGCTTCTACTGCGGTCCTGCATAGGCGGCGCGGTGAGGTGACGCCTTAAGTTTACCAAGGCGATCAGCGGAGCGCAGAGCTAGTGGCGCTGTGCTCTGCTGACACCGCGCAGCCCCGGGAGTCGGGGACATTAGTCCCCAACTCCAGGGCCGGTCTCTGGGCGCTCGGGACACAGGGCCCGAGCGTTCAGGGACAGGTATTCACCGAGCCCCCAGCGGCCCAGTCCGAGCCTAAGTCTGAGCATGTGTGACCAGGACTGAGGAGCTCTCAGACCTTATCGTATCCACTGTAAACAATGGATCACTAAAGGAGCAGCTAAGACAAAAACCTTAATTTTTATATATGATGGTGAAAATGTTTATTTTAATTTACAAACTTCCCACTACAATTTAACTCGTGAAAAACCTTATAAATTTTTTTTGAATTTTAGATGTTTCATTTTTCAAATTAAACTTGCAAAAACTTTTTTTTTTATTTTAATTTTATAATCAAACTGCAGGCATGGACAGCCTTATCCCCAACACAAAGCCACAAAAACAGCCGCGCTGTTACTTCAAACGTCAAGCAGGATCATTACCATAGTTCTATCACGACACATTCTAATGGCTGCTGTGATGGTCGGGGGGGGGGGGGGGGGGGGGGTAATCACTGAAATACTAGAAAAAACCCAAAATATCTGTTTTGCGAAAAAAAAATTCTGGGAATTCCGCATTGGTTTAAATAATCTATATAATTTAATTTAATAGTAACGTTATATGATATCATTTTATATGAATTATATACTACAGTATATCATTTTATATTTTTGGGATATTGTGTAATTTTATATTCATTTTATATATTTTTATAATTATCTTAAAAGTTAGTTTTTAGTGAATACCTGCTTGAGAACGGGATTTATGGGAGATGCTGTACTGGTTTAATTAATTTATTTCACTTAATTTAATATTAATTTTGATTTGATTATTTAGCATTTTTTATATTATATAATTGTATGTTAATTTTAGATTATTTAATTTTATATAGTCTTATAATTAACATAAATTAGTTTCTATCACTTAGGTCGTGTTATTTGGGAAAGTATTGGCATTTTTGCCCATTGGCAATGAGAGTCTGTTTAGCATGCAGCCAGCTGCCTGTCTGGGGCACTAACGATGCGGCACATTTTGAATTCATCTAAAAGATGTTGCCCATAGTATGTTATAACTTTGAGGTGGAGGGGGACTTTGATCAGCTTTTAACATGTAGAAAATATACTATTACCAAATACATTGCTGTTCTGACTTTGCTTCATTTCAGAGTTAGAGCAGTTGTTATCTTCCCTCGGGTACCCACCACCTTTCTCTGGATGGTGACATCACTCCCTGCTGTGTCGTATCAGCAGCACAGGAGCTTGCTTATGTTTCTTACTGACAAAATGTAACCATTTATTCTCAGTACAGGGTAGCGCTGTCTTCTCCATTCTGTTCTATGGGAGTTCCCAGTACAGGGGAGCGCTGTGTTCTCCATTCTGTTCTTTTGGGGTTCCCCAGTAAAGAGGAGCGCTGTGTTCTCCATTCTCCTCTATGGGAGTTTCCCAGTACTGGGAGCGCTGTGTCTCCATTCTGTTCTATGCAAGTTCCCAGTACAGGGGAGCGCTGTGTTCTCCATTCTCCTCTATGGGAGTTCCAGTACAGGGGAGTGCTGTGTTCTCCAAACTGTCTAATGGGAGTTCCCAGTACAGGGGAGCGCTGTGTTCTCCATTCTCCTCTATGGGAGTTCCCAGTACAGGGCAGTGCTGTGTTCTCCATTCTGTTCTATGGGAGTTCCCAGTACAGAGGAGCACTGTGTTCTCCATTCTGTTCTATGGGAGTTATCAGTACAGGGGAGCGCTGTGTTCACTCCATTCTGTTCTATGGGAGTTCTCAGTACAGGGGAGCGCTGTGTTCTCCATTCTGTTCTATTGGAGTTCTCAGTAGAGGTGCCCGCCCGCCATGTCGACGCCCTCATCTACGGGATCTGTGTCGCCAGCACCGCTGGACCCATAACAGGGATTTTTTTTATGTTTTTAGATTTGAAGCCATAAATCCATTTGATCGCCGAGCGTCGGGTTCTGTCCAAGAGCTAAAAGTTTAAAATTTTTGTTTCGTAAACTTCGCTGAACTTCAGGTTAATCTCAAACACAGAGACATTTCCCGACGTCTGGGGCTCTCGAACGCCGAGGCGCTGGCACGCCGCACCGATAAAAGGGGAATTCTAATATAATGCTAATAGATGGCTGGAATCCTATTTACGGCACATGACAGAGTCCGTGAGATCGCAACGACGGCTCCACAATGAGGGCGCAAGTGCTAATCCTTAAAGTATGCCTGAAAAAGCCGCGTCCGTCAGGATTGAGTTCTGTGTTTGTACAGACTGAATGGTTTGGATTACAGGAGGTTTGTACGAGCTGCCCAGAATTGTTAGTAATTACCAGACATCGCAGCCATCCAAAAAGCCTTTCATTCCTAGGTTTTTTTTTTTATTTTTTTAAAAAAATTATACAGTGACTGAATCTCAACCTCCTGGAAATGTTGCTGGTGCTGAGGTCATCCATAAAAAAAAATTTAAAAAAAAAAGGAAAAATTTAAAAAACTTTTACTAAATATGTTGAGAAAGATCCAGTTTGTTGGTCGGGTTTCTAGCGAATAAAGGAGAAAATTGTTTTGCTTTGCTCTGTTTGCATCTCTTCATGATATTGAAACCTAAAGAGGTTTTTCCCATCTCACACTTTAACCCAGGCATCCTCAAACTGCGGCCCTCCCAGGTGTTGGGAAACTACAACTCCCATCATGAATTTATATAATCCATAACAGTGGGCATGATGGGAGTTGTAGTTACCCAACAGCTGGAGAGCCACAGTTTGAGGATGCCTGCTTTAACCCCTTAAGGGGTTTTGCCACGAAGTGAGTTCCTTACCTCCTTATCTGCTCAGGGGAGAATATAAACAAAGCATGCTGAGTCATGAACGCTGCAGGGGTGAGAGGGAGGGGGGTGAACAGAGAGCCAGGAAGAAGGGAGCGTCTGCAATGTTTACTTAAATAATAACATTACAACCAGTGGATTACCTATACAGAAGACTGACTCTTACACTGCACTTTCTCCCCAGCCCCTTGAAAGCTCATTCATGTTCTCAGTCATAAGAACGTCCAGATCAGCTCCTGTCAGCTCCTCTGGTCGTGTCTAATGTAAACTTTCAGGAAACTAAAGGGGACTGAGCAATGCTGTAGCTCTCACAGACTTCCTTTTTGAATCACAATTTTTAAAAATATTAAATACCTATTTGGAGATCCCCCCCAACATAACATCGTCAAAACCCCTTTAGATTTTAAACCAGAAATTTTTTTTAGTTTTGCCTCCTTCGTTTCAAAAAGTTTGAAAAATTTTTAACTTTTTAAAGACGCAGTTGACGAGGGCCCGTTTTTATTTGAGAAGTTTACTTTATGGGGAATATTTTTTTTTTTAATTTTTTAAAACTTTTTTTTTTTAGTTTTTTTTTTTTTTTTACACCCCACATTTTTCACACTTAATAACTTGTTAATTTAATTTTATAGGTTTACGGGGGTGGGAACCCAAATTGTGTATTTTTTTTTTGGTGTAATAATCACAATTCTTTTTAAAATATATATATAAATAAATATTAAAATATATATATATAAATAAATTTCTTTTTTATTTATTTTTTACACTTTTATGTTTTTTACTTTTATTTTTTTTAAATTCATGAAGGGAGAACTGTTTTACATTTTTTTTATTTACACTTGGAAATAATTAACATATTCATATATGCTAAAAAATTTAAAAATTTTTGCCTTACACAGGCATGATCTGACACACACAGCCCTCCCTGATCACGGGCTTTTTAAACAGACATCCTGGGACTACTCTAGGTCCCAGGCTGACGGTCTGTTTCCCAGTTCTCTGTCGGGTCACTGGGAGTCCCTATCACCGACAGAGCAAGGGAAACCTTTGTTTGTGCTGGGGTAATGACCGCCGCAATCAAAGGCAAAGCCCCGGGGGAGCGGGGGTCCCCCGCTCCCCGGCTTGGGACTCGCGGGACAGGGCTGGTAAAACAGGCCCCCACAACGCGCGGCCCCGGGGGCGCCGCAAACTCCGATGTCTGCGCGACGCCAAAAACATCGCTGCAGACAACAACCTGAAATCCCGACGTCAAAAGACGGTGCGGGTCGTTAAGGTTTTAAACAAAACATTCAACATTTTTACAGTTTTTTTCTCCTGCTACAAAAAAGGGATGAGGCTTTTTCATGCAACGTTTTAAACCACCTCTGGAGGGGTCAGCTACCTTTTGCGCAAGGACTTGTTTAGTAGGCGGGTTAATTGCAGCTCTCTATAAAGCTAGGTTTTACTTGGGGGCGGTGCAGAGAAACTTTAACTGAGAGCTTGGCCCTTGTGAGCTAATCTAAGGTAAAAAAGTCACAATTTTTTAAAAAAATATTGGTTAGCTCCCTTTTGCATTCTTGATTCGGGGACCCACCAGTAAGTTATTTTTGGGGACCCCCCAGTGGATTTTGATTTTTGGGGCCCCCATGGAGTTGACAAGGGACCACAATGGATTGGGTTTTAGAGTCCTCTGAGGAGTTGTTTCTTGGGGGCCCACCGTGAGCGTTTCTTGGCACCACCATGGAGTTGATTTTTGGGGCCACCAGTGAAAACCTTGGGAGCCCACCATGGAAGATTTTTTCGGCCCAAAATGGGTTTGATTCTTGGAGCCCACCAGGGGGTTTTATCTTGGGGCCCCCCCCTAAAGTTGATATTTGGGGCCCCCACCAGGGAGAAAATTTTTGGGGGGCCCCATGGAGTTGACCTTTGGGCCCCACCAGGAGTTGACCCCTTGGGGGCCCCACCAAAAAATTTGACCCTGGAGTCCACCGTGGAATGATCTTGGGGCCCAAAAAGTGAGTTATTTTTTGGAGCCCAGGGGAGGATTCTTGGGGCCCATCACGAAATGTTCTTGGGGCCCACCAGGATTTTTGATTTGGGGACCCCCATGGATTGATCCGGGGACCCACCATGGAGTTGATTCTGGGGCCCACCAGTGAAGTTATTCTTGGGGCCCCCCAAAAGTGGGTTGTTTTTGGGGTCCACCAGGGATTTTTTTGGGGGGCCCCACCATTGAATTGATTTTTAGGATCCAAACAATGGAGAAAACCTTTGGAGCCAACCCGGGAGTTAAAACCTGGCCCCACCTGGGGTTTGAATCTTGGACCACCAGTGGAGATGATTTTTGGGCCCCAGTGTTGAGATTCTTGGCCCACATGTTATGATTTTTGGCCCAAAACCCATTTTTGGAGTTGATTCTGGGCCCCACCAGTGGAGTTGATTTTTTGGGGCCCCCCCTGTGGGGGAATTTGGAATAAATTTTGGGGGCTTAAAAGTGGAGTTGATTCTTGGCTTCCACCCTACAGCAGTTGTACATAACTTGCTTTCTGCCTTTCTTTCTGTCACGGGTCCCCTTGCCCCTTTCCCCCCACTCCGTTCGCGGGCAAAACCGGTCCTCCCGGCCGAGCAGCGCCCCCGCCCTCATGTCGGGCCCCCGCCGCTCGATCCTTGGCCAGTCCCCTGCCTCCCCCTTACACCCCCCGCACCCGCCGAAGCCCCTGTCCCCCGGGTGCTCGTGCCCTCCCCCCCCTAGGGCGCGCTTTCCCCCGCCCTTTAAAAAAATTTAAAGGCCATTGAAACCGGGAAATTTGGGAAATTGCCGGTCGCTGCCCCGATTGAAGCCTGACCCTTCCTGATCCTTTTGCTGGATCTTTAGTGCCATATCTCCTACGAAAAGTTTTTCCTGATTTTTTTCCGTTATACCGTGAAACCGACCTTTTTGCATCCCCCCCCTCGCCCAAACGGACCTTCCGCCTGCCTCCCTTTCCTGCCTGTCCACGACGACAAAACCTTTGCTGCCTTTCCTGACCTTACCCCCCCCTTTCCCCCCGCTTGTCTGTGCCTTACTTTCCCTGTACAACGCAAAAACCCTTGGCCGCCACCGCAAGCAAGTCACGTCAGGGGTAGCGCCCGGGTAGACTCCCCTTCCCAGCAAGTCCATCCCCTTTGCCGGGCTCTGGTAAAAGGGGGACCCTATAGTTTCGCCCCCGGAAATGGCCTATACCACGCTTGCGGTGGTCCAGCGGACCACAACCCGCCCCTGTGAAAGTAAACCCGGGCCCAAAGGAAACCCCGCCAAGGGCCTCTGCCGACATCGCTGACCTAACAACCATCGGGGCTCAGCAATCCCCAGTAATTCCCCAACAAGCCAACACCACCAATTCCGCCATGATGCAGCAGCTTTTGGGCCGCCCAGCAGCAGCAACCGACTCCTTTTGCTCACGCTGAAAACCTACAGAAACCCGCAAAACAGCGGCCCCGGGGTTTCGTCTTTTCCTACCCCCAAAAATTTAAATTGGGGACCCCAAAGGCCCTTGAAAGGGGCTTTTATCCCCCAGTGCCACTGAAATATCGAACTGATGGGAAAGCCCATTTTCCCTACCAAAAGGGGCAAAAAGGGGGCGTTTTTTGGTCGGGCCTTCCTCGGGGAAAGGGCCGGGGCTACCCCCTTTCCCGGGAAACCCAGGGACCACCCGGGGTCACCCCAAACCCGCCACTTCCCTCACCGAATTCCGTATTATTTTTGGGGAACCGGGCCCGGGCTTCTTCGGCCAAAAAAAACCCCGGGTTTTTTTTGGGCCCCAAAGGGGGCTCATCTGTAGGCAATTAATGGCGGTGCAATTCCGCACCTTTTGGGGTCGTGGAAAGAAGCGGGATTGGCCCCCACCTTTAAGAAGGGTCTCTCCAGCCAAACCCAAGCAAGCCTTAACCGCCGGAAACTCCCTTTTTCTCTAAGCGACTTTTCTCCCTGGGGCCCCTCCCCATCACAACCCCTTTCCCCGAAACGGGAAAAAAGCTCCCGTGAGCGCGAACCGGCCAGAATTCGTCGTCCCCCCCTTGTCTAGCTCCGGAATTTTTAAAGGGAGCCACAGTTGCCCTCCCTGCCACTTTCCCAGGAGGCCATGCAAGTGGATAGAGCCCACCCAAAAAACCCCAGGGGCAACCCCGTTGACATGAGGAAACCCTTTTCCTCAATTTTGCCCCGCCCCAAAAAATTTCCGCAGGGCCAGCCCACTTCGCCTTCG
>JAODAL010069795.1:0-16198 GCA_025379985.1 Phyllomedusa bahiana
CAGTCCAGCTTTATACTTTTCTGGATATTATGTGGCGAGCTTTGGGCTATCTCACCTAGCACGGTCTGTTCCATTACCTCCCTATGAAGTGTTTAACAAGGACTTCAGTGCTGACCCAACTATATATTATAGGAATGTTGGCGGATGAAGTCACCACATTCAGAGCCATGTTGGTAGTGGCGGCCCTGTGTTCAGGGCGGCCATGTTGGCAGAGGCAGTCACCGCGTTCAGGGCGGCCATGTTGGGGGAGGCAGTCACCACATTCAGGGCGGCCATATTGGCGGAGGCAGTCACCACATTCAGGGCGGCCATATTGGCAGAGGCAGTCACCACATTCAGGGCGGCCATATTGGCGGAGGCAGTCACCGCGTTCAGGGCGGCCATATTGGCGGAGGCAGTCACCGCGTTCAGGGCAGCCATGTTGCTGTAAGCTGTCCTGGTGTTTTATAGCCATGGTGGTGGAAATGTTCTGGCCAGTCATATCTTTCTTTACTCCCTGAGTAGTTACCAGGTAACACCACGCCTAACTCTACCTGTAGCCTCACAGTGATGGGAGACCAGGTAACACCACGCCCCGCTCCACCTGTAGCCTCACAGTGATGGGAGACCAGGTAACACCACGCAGCGCTCCACCTGTAGCCTCACAGTGATGGGAGACCAGGTAACACCACGCCCCGCTCCACCTGTAGCCTCACAGTGATGGGAGACCAGGTAACACCACGCCCCGCTCCACCTGTAGCCTCACAGTGATGGGAGACCAGGTAACACCACGCAGCGCTCCACCTGTAGCCTCACAGTGATGGGAGACCAGGTAACACCACGCAGCGCTCCACCTGTAGCCTCACAGTGATGGGAGACCAGGTAACACCACGCCCCGCTCCACCTGTAGCCTCACAGCGATGGGAGACCAGGTAACACCACGCCCCGCTCCACCTGTAGCCTCACAGCGATGGGAGACCAGGTAACACCACGCCCCGCTCCACCTGTAGCCTCACAGCGATGGGAGACCAGGTAACACCACGCCCCGCTCCACCTGTAGCCTCACAGTGATGGGAGACCAGGTAACACCACGCCCCGCTCCACCTGTAGCCTCACAGTGATGGGAGACCAGGTAACACCACGCAGCGCTCCACCTGTAGCCTCACAGCGATGGGAGACCAGGTAACACCACGGACCGCTCCACCTGTAGCCTCACAGCGATGGGAGACCAGGTAACACCATGCCCCGCTCCACCTGTAGCCTCACAGCGATGGGAGACCAGGTAACACCACGCCCCGCTCCACCTGTAGCCTCACAGCGATGGGAGACCAGGTAACACCACGCAGCGCTCCACCTGTAGCCTCACAGCGATGGGAGACCAGGTAACACCACGCAGCGCTCCACCTGTAGCCTCACAGTGATGGGAGACCAGGTAACACCACGCCCCGCTCCACCTGTAGCCTCACAGTGATGGGAGACCAGGTAACACCACGCCCCTCTCCACCTGTAGCCTCACAGTGATGGGAGACCAGGTAACACCACGCCCCGCTCCACCTGTAGCCACACAGCGTATTGGGTGACAGTAACACCACGGCCCGCACCACCTGTAGCCTCACAGCGATGGGAGACCAGGTAACACCACGCAGCGCTCTAACCAGTAGCCTCACAGTGATGGGAGACCAGAAAACCACGTCCCCGATCCACCTGTAAGCCTCACAGCGATGGGTGACCAGGGTAACACCACGGCCCGCTCCACCTGTAGCCTCACAGTCGAGTGGAGACCATGTAACACCACGCAGCGCTCCACCTGTAGCCCTCACTAGCGATGGGTGCCCAGGGATAACGACCACTCCCCGCTCCACCTGTATCCTCACCGGAGCGATGGGTTAGCCAGGTAACACCACGCCCCGCTTCCACCTGTAGCCTCACAGGGATTGGAGAGCAAGGGAACACCCACACCCCCTCTCCACCTGTAGCCTCACAGTTGATGGGAGACCAGACTAACACCACTCTCCGCATCTCCTGTAGCCTTCACAGTGATTGGTGACCAGTAACACCACGCAGCGCTCGCACCTTTAGCCTCACAGGGATGAGACCAAGGAAACACCACGCCCCGCTCCACCTGTAGCCCTCACAGCGATGGGAGACCAGGTAACACCACGCCCCGCTCTACCTTTAGCCTCACAGCTGTGGGAGACAAGGTAACACCATGCCCCAAAACTTTCCACTTGGTTACTCCACACAGCGATGGGAGAACCAGTAACACCACGCCCCGCTCCACTCTGTAGCCTCACAGTGATGGAGACCAGGTAACACCACGCAGCGCTCCACCTGTACCTCACAGTGATTGGAGACACAGGTAACACCGGGGAGTCGCCCCGCTCCAACCTGTAGCCTCACAGTGATGGGAGACCAGGTACACCACCGCCCCCGCTCCACCTGTACCCTCACAGTGATCGGAGACCAGGTAACACCACGCGCGCTCCATCTGATGCCTCACTAGTGATGGGGGGAGTGCCAGGTAAACAACCACCCCCGTCTCCACCTGTAGCCGTCACAGCGATGGGAGACCAGGTAACACCACGCCCACCTCCACCTGTAGCCCACAGGTGATTGGGAGACCAGGAACACCATGCCCCGCTCCACCTGTAGCCACACAGTGATTGGAGACCAGGTAAATCACCACGTGCCCCGCTCCACCTGTAGCTCACAGTGATTGGAAGACCTGTAACACCACGTCCCCGCTCCACCTGGTACCTTCACAGCGATGGGTAGACCAGGTAACACCACGCCCCGCACCACCTGTATCCTCACAGTGATGGGGAGACCCCCATTTAACACCACGAGCGCTCCTCCTTGTGCCTCACGCGATGGGAGACCAGGTAAACACCACGCCCCGGCTCCACTGTAGCCTCACAGTGATGGGTAGACCAGGTACACCACGCCCCCGCTCCACCTTTAGCCTCACAGTGATGGGAGCCATGTAAGCACCACAGCCCCCTCCACCTGTACCTCACTGGAGGGAGAACAAGGTAACAACCAACGCCCCATCTCCACCTGTAGCCTCACAGTGATGGGAGACCAGCTAACACCACGCCCCGCTTCTCCTGTAGCCTCACAGTGGACTGTGGTGACCAGTAACTCCACGCAGCTCTCCACCTGTAGCCGTCACAGGGTGGTAGACCAGGTAAACACCACTCCCCGCTCCAGCCTGGTAGCCTCACGAGTCGATGGGAGACCCAGGTAACACCACGCCGGGCGCTCTACCTGGTACCTGCACAGCGGTGGAGACAAGGTTAACACACCATGCCCCACTCCACCTGTAGCCTCACAGCGATGGAGAACCAGGTAACACCACGCAGCGCACCACCTGAAGCCTCACAGCCGATTGGAGACCAGTAACACCACGCCCCGCTCCACCTGTACCTCACAGTGAAGGAGACCAGGTAACACCACGCAGGCTCCACCTGTAGCCTCACAGGATGGGAGACCATGTAACACCACACCCCCGCGTCCACCTGTAGCCTCACAGTGATGGGAGACCATTAACACCACGCCCCGCTCCCTGTAGCCTCACAGTGATGGGAACCAGGTAACACCACGCGGCGCTCCACCTGTAGCCCTCACAGTGATGGAGACCAGGTAACACCCACTCCACCGCTCCACCCTGTACCTCACAGCTGATGGGAGACCAGGTAACGACCACGCACCCGCTCCACTGTAGCCTCACAGCGATAGGGAGACCAGGTAACACCACCAGCGCTCCACCTTTAGCCTCACAGTGATGGAGACCATGTAACACCACGCCCCGCCTCCACCTGTAGCCTCACAGTGATCGGGAAACCAGTAACACCACGCAGACGCTCCACCTGTAGCCTCACAGCGATGGGAGACCAGTAACACCACGTCCCCGCACCACCTGTAGCCTCACAGCGATGGGAGAGCCATGTAACCACCACGCAGCGCTCCAACTGTAGCCTCACAGTGTGGGAGACCAGGTAACACCACTTCCCCGCTCCACCTATAGCCTCACAGTGGATGGGTGACCAGGTAAGAACCACGCAGCGCTCCACCTGTAGCCACCAGTGATGGGAGACAGAAACACCACGCCCCCTCCATCTCCTGTAGCCTCACAGTGATGGGAGACCAGGTAACACCACGCCCCGCTCCACCTGTAGCCTCACAGTGATGGGAGACCAGGTAACACCACGCCCCGCTCCACCTGTAGCCTCACAGTGATGGGAGACCAGGTAACACCACGCCCCTCTCCACCTGTAGCCTCACAGCGTATGGAGACCAGGTAATACACGCCCCACTCACCTGATAGCCTCACAGTGATGGGAGACCAGGTAACACCACGCCCCGCTCCACCTGTAGCCTCACAGCGATGGGGACCAGGTAACACCAGCCCCGCTCCAACCTGTACCACACAGTGGGGTGGAGACCAGGTAACACCACGCAGCGCTCCACCTGTAGCCTCACAGGGATGGGAGACCGGTAACACCACGCCCGTGGTGGGTGGGAGGTCCTCCTCCTGTAGCCCTCACAGTGATGGGAACCAGGTAAACACCACGCCAGCGATCCACCTGTATCCACACAGTGATGGGAGACCAGTTAACACCGACGCCCGTCGCTCCACCTGTAGCCACACAGTTGATGGGAGACCATGTCACACCACGCCTTCGCTCCGTGATTCCAACCTATGTAGCCTCACAGTGGAAGGGAAGACCAGGTAACACCACTGCCTCGTCTCCACCAGTAAGCCTCCCCAGTGAAGGGAGACCAGGTAACACGCACGCCCCGCTCCAACCTAGTAGCCACACAGTGATGGTGTAGACCAGGTAACCCCGACGCCCGGCGCTCACCTGTAGCCCTCACGAGATGATGACCAGGTAACACCACGCAGCGGCGCTCCACCTGTTAGCCTCGCACAGTGATGGGAAGTACGCAAGGTAACACCACGCAGCGCTCACTCCTGTAGCCTCACAGTGATGGGAGACCAGGTAACACCACACGCCCCGCTCGTCACCTGTATCCCCTCACAGTGATGGGAGACCAGGGTAACACCAGGCAGCGCTCGGCACCTGGAAGCCTCACAGCGATGGGAGACCAGTTAACACCACGCAGCGCACCCCCTTGTAGCCACACATTGATGGGATACCAGGTAACACCATCCAGGCATCGGCTCCACCTGAAGAGCCTCACAAGTGATGGGAGACCAGGTAACGACCAGGCAGCGCGTCCACCTTAGCCCACTGAGATTGGATACTCAGAAACGACCGTACTCCCCGCCTCCACCTGTAAGCCTCACAGTTATGGGAGACTTGCAGATAACACCTCTGCAGTGGCAGTGGCGCTCACCTGTAGCCACACAGTGATGGTGAGACCAGTAACACCACGCCCCGGCTCCACCTGTAGCCTCACAGTGTTTGGAGCCCTAGGTAACAACCAGTGGCACCGCAGCAGCTCCACCTGTAGCCACACAGTGATGGGAAACCATGTAACACCCGACGTCCCGCGCACACCTGTAGCCTCACAGTGATGGGTGACCAGGTAACACCCACGCAGCGCTCCACCTGTAGCCGACACAGCGATGGATACCAGGGGTAGACGACCGACGCCCCCTCCAGCTACAGTAGCCACACAGCGTATGAGGACCAGGTAACACCACCCCCGCTCCTCCGTAGCCTCACAGTGATGGGAGACCAGGTAACACCGACGCCTGCACTGGGACCACCTGTAGCCTCACAGTGAGGGAAGACTCAGGTAAGACACCACCGCCCGGCGCTCTCAGCGCTTGTAGCCTCACAGTGATGGGAGACCAGTTAATCACCACGCCCCGCTCCACCTGTACCTCACATTGATTGGGAGACCAGTAACACCAGCAGCGCACCCACCATTTAGCCCTCACAGCGATGGGTGACCAGGTAACACCGACGCCCCGCACCACCTGAAGCCCACACAGCGATGGGAACCAGTTAGACACCGACGCCCCCGCTCACCCTGTAAGCCTCAAGTGATGGGATACCAGGAAACACCACCCCCGCTCGCACCAATCCACACAGTGATGGGATAAACCAGGATAACACCCCGACCGTGCCCCTCCACCTGTATCATCACCATGCGATGGGGAGACCAGGAAAACACCACGCAAGCGCTCCACCTGTAGCCTCACAGGTGATGGGAGACCCGTAAGCACGACGGCAGACTCTGGGCTTCTAACCTGAGCCTCACAGTGATTGGAACCAGGGTTAACACCACAGCTCTCACCTACGACCACCTGTAGCCTCACAGTGATGGTAGACCAGGTAACACCACTCAGCCTCCACCTGTAGCCTTCACAGTGATGGGAGACCAGGTAACACCACACGCGTGCTCCACCTGTACCTCACAGTGATGGGATGCCAGGTAACACCACGCCCCGCTCCCACCCGTAGTCCTCACCATTGAGGAGACCAGGTAACACCCGCCCCGCTCCAAACCTGTAGCCTCACAGTGATGGGTTACCAGGTAACACCACGCAGGTTCGCTGCCACCTGTAGCCTCACAGTGATGGGAGACCAGGTTAACACCACGCCCCTCTCCACCTGTAGCCTCACAGTGATTGGGTTGACCAGTAAACACCACGCCCCGCATCACACCTGTAGCCCACAGTGTATGGGTGACCGTTAACACCACGCAGCGCTCCACCCGAGTAGCCTCACAGTGATGGTAGACCAGGTAACACCACGCCCCGCACCACCTTTAGCCCACAGTGAGGAGACCATGTAACAACACAACGCCCACGCTCCACCTGTAGCCTCACGTGATGGGGTGACCAGGTAACACCACGGCGTGGAGGCGCTCCACCGTACCTCACAGTGATGGGAGACCAGGTAACGACCACGGGTAACGCAGCGCACCACCAGTAGACCTCGACAGCGATGGGAGACCATGTAACACCACTGCAGCCGTCCTACCTTTAGCCTCACATGATGGGTGACCAGTGTAACACCACCACGCAGCGCTATCATCACCTGTAAGCCCCTCACAGTGATTGGGAGAACAGGTAACACCACACCCCCCGCTCCAACCTGTAGCCTCACAGAGAAGAGATACCAGGTAACACCATCGCCCCGCTCTACCTGAAGCCTCACGTGATGGCAGACCAGGAAACGAGCCACGCCCCGCCTCCACCCTGACCTCACATTGATTGGATAAGCCATGTAACACCCGACTCAGCAGCGCTCCCACCTGTAGCCACACAGTGATGGGAGATCAGTAACACCGACGGCCCCGCTCCCACCTGTAGCCCACAGTGATGGGAGACCAGGTAACACCACGAGCCCCGCTCCACCAGTAGCCCCTCACAGAGAAGGAGAACCAGGTAACACCTACGCCCCGCTCCACCTTTATCCGCACAGTGATGGTGGAGACCAGGTAACACGCAACGCCAGCGCTCCACCTGTAGTCCTCACAGCGATGGGAGGCCAGGTACACCCACTCAGCTGCTCGCTCCTGTAGCCTCACGAGTGTGGGAGACCATGTAAACACCCCATCGCACCGCTCCACCTGTAGCCTCCTACAGCGATGAGACCAGGTAACACCAACGGCCCCCCTCCACGCCTTTAGCCTCACATGATGGGATGACCAGGTAACGACCACGCCCCGCATGCACCATGTAGCCCCTCCAGTGAGGGTGACCAGTACCACCACTCAGCGCTCCACCTGTAGCCTCACAGTGATGGTTGACCAGGTACAACCACGCAGCGCTCGCACCTGTAGCCATCACATTGATGGGAGACGCAGGTAACTACCAGCACGCCCCGCGTCCACACCAGTAAGCCTCACATGATGGGTGACCAGGTAACACCACGGCGCGCTACCACCTGTGGCCTCACAGGATGTGGAGACCAGTAACACCACGCAGCGCTCCACCTGTATCCTCACGAGCGAAGGGAGACCAGGTAACAACCACTGCAGCGCCCACTTGTAGCCTCAAGGTGATGGGAGACCAGGTAACACCACGCCCCGCTCGCCACCTGAAGCCTCACAGTGAAGGGAGACCAGGTAACACCACGCAGCGCTCCACCTGTCAGCCTCACAGCTATGGAGGGCCAGGTAACGACCACGCATTCCGCTCCTCCTTAGCCTCACAGTGATGGGAGACCCAGGTAACAACCACGCAGGCGACTCCACCTAGTAGCCACACAGCGTAAGGGATACCATGATAAACCCACGGCCCGCTCCACCTGTACCCTTCACAGCAGCGAAGGAATACCAGGTAAACACCACGCCCCTCACCACTGTAGCCTTCGACAGCGATGGGAGGACATGTAACCACCACGCAGCGCTCCACCTGTACCTCACAGCATGGGAGAGCCCAGGTAACAGCCACGCAGGCGCTCCTCCTGTAGACCTCAGAGTGAATGGGAGACCAGAAACACCACGCAGGAAGAGCGCTCCACCTGAATCCTCACAGTGATGGGAGGCTAGGTAGACAACCACGCCCGCGCTCGCACCTGTATCCGTCCACAGTGAATTGGAGACCCAGGAATCACCACGGCGCAACTCCCGCTCCAACCTGTAGCCTCCAGTGATGGGAGACATGTAACTACCACCCACCGCTCCACCTGTATCCTCACAGCGATTGGAGACCAGGTACACCACGTCCCTGCCTCCACCTTGTAGCCGTCACAGTGATGGGATGACCAGGTAACACCACGCCCGCTCCCACCTGTAGCCTCACAAGTGATGTGGAGACCGATAAACACCACACACGCCCCGCTCCACCTGTAGCCTTTATCACAGCGATGGGGTGACCATGGTCAACGACCACGCCCCCGCACGCACCTGTAGTCCTCACAGTGATGGGAGAGCAGGTAACACCAGACGCGTTCGCTCCTCCTGTATGCCTCACAGCGATGGAGACCATGTCACAGACCACGCCTGCGCCAACCTGTTAGCCTCACAGTGATGGAGACCAGGTACAACCACTCACCTTCATGGGCCACCTGTAGCCTCACAGCGAATGGGAGACCAGTAACACCACGCCCGCGCTCCACCTGTAATGCCTCCGTGATTGGGAGACCAGGTAACACCAGGCATCGCCGCACCTGTAGCCTCACAGTGATGGGAGACTCAGACTAACACAGAACGGCCCCGGCTCCACCTGTAGGCCACACAGGATGGTAGACCATAACGACCACGCCTTTCTCCACCTTGTAGCCACACATTCATGGGAGGACCAGGTAACACCCCGCCCCTCACCACCTGTAGCCTCACACGAAGGGAGGTCCAGTAACACCATCACGCCCCGCACAGCACCTGTAGCCTCACTGTTGAAGGGAGACCAGGAAACACCCAAACACCGCAGCACCACCCGTGTACCTCACAGTGATGGGAGCACCAGTAACACCCACGCCCCAGCTCTCCCCTGTAGCCACACAGTGATGGGAGACCCAGGTAACACCACGCTGCACTGCACCTGTCAGCCTCACAAGTGATGTGGAGGCCAGGTAACACCAGCGCGCTCCTCCTGTAGTCCTCACAGTGGATGGGAGACCAGGTAACACCACGTCCACCGCTCCTCCAGTAGCCTCACAGGTGATGGAGACCAGGTAACACCACTCCCCCGCTCCAACCTGTAAGCCTCACGAGCGATGGTAGACCAGGTAACGTCCACGCCCTCCCTACATCTTATCCTCACAGTGGGATGGGAGACCAGGTAACACCGACGCAGCGCTCGCACCTGTAGCCTCCCTTGATGTGGAGAACCCAGGTTAACACCACGCCCCGCTCCACCAGAAGCCACACAGTGATGGGGAGACCATGTAACCACCACGCTGCGCTCCACCTTTAAGCCTCACAGTGATGGGAAGACCGCAGGTAAAACCACGCCCGCGCTCCACCTGTAGCCCCTCACAGGTGATGGGAGACCAGTAGACAACCACGCCCCCGTCTCCACCAGTATCCCTCAACAGAGATGGGTGACCATTAAACGAACCACACCAGGCCGCACCCCTTAGCCCACACAGTGATGGGTGACCAGTAACACCACGCAGCCGCTCCTCCTGAAGCACACACAGCGATGGGAGACCAGTAACACCTACTCAATCTCACCACCATTAGCCCACAGTTGATTGGTTGTACCAGGTAACACCAACGCAGCGCTCAACCTTAGCATCACAGTGATTGTGGTGACCTGCTAACACACACGCCCCACTCGGGCCACACCCACCATTACCTCACATCGATGGGAGACCAGGTAACGACGACCACGCAGGGCGCTCCACCTGTAGTTCCTTCACATTGATGGGAGAACCAGGTAACAACCACACCCCCGCTGGTCACACCTGTAGCCTCACATTTGATGGGAGACCAGGTAACACCCCGCCCCTCTCCACCTGTAGCCTCACAGTGATTGGAGACCAGGTAACACCACCCCCCGCTCCACCTGTAGCCACACAGTGATGGGAGACCATGTAACACCACGCCCGCCCCTCTCCACCTGTAGCCACACAGTGATGGGAACCAGGTAACACCACGCCCCGCTCCACCCTGGTAGCCTCACATTGATGGGGTGACCAGGTAAACACCGACGCAGCGCTCGCACCTGTCGCCTCACAGCGATGGGCGACCAGGTAACACCCCACGCCCGCACTCCACCTAGTAGCCTCACAGCGAAGGGAGACTCAGTAACACCGTTGGACGCCTCCCGCTCCACCTGTAGCCTACACAGAGAATGGGAGACCATGTAACAACACCACGCAGGAGCGCTCCTCCTGTATCCCGCACACAGAGCGATGGGAGACCAGGTAAACCAGCCCACGCCCCTCACCACCTGTAGCCACACAGTGTATGGGAGACCAGTAACACCTTACGGCCCCGCTCGCCACCGTAGCCTCAACAGAGAAGTATACCAGGTAAACACCCACGCCCGCGCTCACCTTTAGCCTCGACAGTGAATGGTAGACCAGTAACACCAACGCCCCCGCTCCACCTGTAGCCTCACAAGCGATGGGAGGACCAGGTAACACCAACGCAGCGCTCCACCTGTAGCCTCACAGCGATGGTATAGCCAGGTAACACCACGCAGCGCTCCCACTTGTTAGCCTCACAGCGGATGGTAGACCAGGTAACTGACCACGCAGCCGCTCTCCACCTTAGCCTACACAGCGATGGGAGACAGGGTAACACCACCATGCTCTCCAACCTTTAGCCACACATTGAAGGGAGACCATGTAACGACCACGCCCGCTCCACCTTAGCCTCACAGTGAGGGAGACCAGGTAACACCACGCCCGCGCCCACCCTGTAGCCTCACAGTGATGGGATAACCAGGTAACACCACGCATGGCGTCGTCCACCTGTAGCAGACACAGCGATGGGAGAACCGAGGTAGACACCAGCGCCCCGCTCGGCACCAGTAGCCTCACAGCGATGGGATGACCAGGTAAACACAGTAACACCGAACACGCGCCGCGCTGCCTCCTGGAACGCCTCACAGCGGTGGCAGACCAGGTACCACCAACCCAGCTCTCCACCTGTCGCCTCACAGTGAAGGGAGACCAGGTAACACCGACCGCAGCGCTCGCCACCCTGTATCCTCACAGTGAAGGGATACCAGTAACACCATTACGCCCCGCTCGCAACCTGTACCTCACAGTGAATGGGTGACCAGGTATACACCGACGCAGGGCCGCTTCGCTCCCAACCTTTAGCTACACATTGAATGGAGACCATGAATACACCGCTGCCGGCCCACGCTGCACACCATGAATCCGCACGAAGCGATGGGATACAGGTAACCCCACGCAGAAGCGCTCCACACTGTAGCCCCCACACAGCGATGGAGACCAGGTAACCACCCACGCAGCGCTCCATCCTGTAAGTCATCACAGCGATGGAGACCAGTTAACAACCACGCCCTCGCTGGCGCACCTGTAGCCTCACATGCGATGGAGACCCGAGGTAACACCCACGCCCCGCTCCTCCTGTATCCTCACAGTCAGCGGTGGGAGACCATGTAACACCACGCAGCGCTTCGGCACCTGTAGCCTCACAGTGATGGGATGACCAGGGTAACACCACGCCCTGCTCCACCGTAGCTCTCACAGTCGATGGGAGAACCAGGTAACACCACGCAGGCGCTCGCAGGTCCACCTGTATCCATCACAGTGTTGGGAGTACCTAGGTAACACCACGCAGCGCTCCAGACCCAGTATCCTCACAGATGAATGGAGACCAGGTAAACACCGACGCAGACTGCTCCACCTGTAGCCTCACGAGTGATTGGAGACCATGAAACACCGACGCCCTTCGCTCCAACCTGTAGCCCCCTCGACAGCGATGGGAGACCAGTAACACCACGCCCTTCTCCACCTGTAGCCTCACAGCGATGGTAGACCATTAACACCACGCCTCCGCTCCCACGGCTGTAGCCTCACAGGATGGGAGACACAGAAACACCAGGCAGCGCTCGCTCCAATCCACCTGTAGCCTCACATTATGGGAGACCATGCTAACACCACCCCCCCCGCACCACTGTGGCCTCACAGGGATGGGAAGACCATGTAACTACCCAACGCCTTGCTCCACTGTAGCCGCACAAGTCCATGGGAGAACCAGGTACAACCCCGACCCCTCACTCACCTGTAGCCTCACAGTTTAGCGATGGGGAGACCATGTAACACCACGCACCCGCACCCACACCTGACCTCACATGTTAAGGGAGACCAGGTAACACCACACCCCCCCCGGCCCGCTCCCACCCTAGTTTCCTCACACAGTGATGGTAGACCAGTAACACCCACCCCCGCTCTCCACCTGTAGCCTCACAGGTGTATGGGAGACCAGTCACACCCACGCGGCGCCTCCGACCTGTAGCCACACATGAGATGGATGCCAGTAACACCACACGCATCGCTCCTCACTGTAAGCCTCACAGTGAAGGGAGAGCCAGGTTTCACACCACGCCCCGCTCCACCTTTAAGCCCTCACAGCGATGGGTACCAGGTAACACCACGTCCTCCGCTCCACCCCCTTAATCCTCACAGTGATGGGAGACCATGTAACACCACGCCCGCTCTGCCCACCTGTAGCCACACAGCGATGGAGACCAGTAAAACCACGGAGGCCGCCCGCTCCATCGTAATCCTCACAGTGAAGGGAGACCAGGTAAGCACCCACGCAGCGCTCCACCAGTAGCCTCACAGAGATGGGAGAACCAGTAACCCCACGCCCGGCGCACACACCATTAGCCACACATTGATGGGAGACCATGTAAAACCACACCGCAGCGCTCCAACCTTGAAGCCTCACATGAATGGGAGACCAGGAAAAACCAACCGCCCGCTCGCTCCGCACCAGTAGCCTCACATTGATGGGAAACACAAAAAGGGTATCACCACGCCCTCGCTTCCACCTGTAGTCCACACAGTAGATGGGTGACCAGGTAACACCACGCAGCGCTGCTCAAAACCTGTAGCCTTCACAGTGATGGGTGACCAGGTAACACCAAGTCAGCACACCACCTGTAGCCTCACAGTGATGGAGACCAGGGTAACACCAGCCCCGCTCCACCTGTAGCCTTACAGACGATTGTAGAACCAGGTAACACCACGCAGCGCACGTGGCACCTGTAGCTTCACACTGATGGGATACCAGGTAACAAACACCACGGCCCTGCTCCACTGTATTAGCCTCACAGTATGATGGGAGACAGGTAACTCCAAGCCACGCAGCGCTCCTCCCATCTGACCTCACAGCGATGGTAGACCATTCACCACCACGCAGTCGCTTTCACCTGTATCCTCACGAGTGATGGGGACCAGGTAACACCGGCTACGCAGCGTCGTCCAGCCTTGTAGCAATCACAGTGATGGGGTGACCAGCTAAACACCGACGACCCGCTCCACCTGGTAGCCTCACAGGGATGTGGAGGCCAGGTATACACCACGCAGCGCTCCACCTGTAGCCTCACAGTGATGGAGACCAGGTAACACCACGCAGCGCTCCACCTTGTAGCCACTCACACGAGGCGATGGGAGACCATGTAACACCACGCAGGCGCTCCAGCCCTGTAAGCCTCACAGTGAAGGGAGACCAGGTAACACCGAGACGGCCCCGCTCACACCGAAGCCCACATCTGAATGGGTAGAACCTCAGGAAACACCAACTCCCCGCTCCACCTGAAGCCTCACAGGTGATGGAGACCAGGTAACACCACTCCGCCGCTCCACCTGTAGCCACACAGTGAAAGGGAGACCAGGTAAACACAACGCCCCCGCACCACCTGAATCCTCACAGTGATGGGTGACCTATGAACCACCGACGCCAGCGCTCACCTGAGCCACACAGCGAATGGGAGACCATGTAACACCACGCCCCACGTCCACCTGAAGCCTCACCGCGATGTAGCATGTAACACCACCCCCCGGCTCCACCTGTTAGCCGCTCACAGCGTGAAGGGAGCCAGGTAAAACACCACGCAGCGCTCCTCCATTTAGCCGTCACGTGATGGGGTAGACCATGTAACAGCCACAGAACACCCGGCCGCTACCACCTGTAGCCACACAGTGATGGGAGACCAGAAACACCTAACATCACGCCCCGCTGTCCACCTGTAGCCAACACAGTGATGGTAGAACCAGGTAACAACCACTCCCCGCCTCCCACCGTAGCTCACAAGTATGGGAGACCATGTAACACCAAGCCCCGCACACAACCTGTAGCCTCACAGCGAGTTGTGAGACCAGGTAACACCATCCACGCCCCGCTCCACCTGTAGCCTCACAGCGATGGGAGGACCAGTTAAAACACCACGCCCCGCTCTCACCAGTAGCCTTCACATCGATGGGAGTACGCAAGGATAACACCACGCAAGCGCTCCACCATTAGCCTCACAGCATGGAGACCAGTAACAAAACGCATTCGCTCCACCTGTAGCCTCACAGCGATGGGAAACCATGATACCACCACGGCAGCCGCTCGCACCTGTTAAGCAATCCACAGCGATTGGAGACCAGTTAACACCACGGCCGCCCGCACTCCACCTGAATGCCCACAGCATGGGGAAAACCAGTAACACCGACGCCCCGCTCCTCCTGTAGTCCTCAACAGCGGTGGAAGCCAGGTAACAACCACGCAAGCTGCTTGCCACCTGTACCACACAGAGATGGGAGACCAGTAAACACCCAACGCCGCCGCTCCGCAATCCGTTAGCCTCACAGAGAGTAGACCAGGGTAGACACCACGCAAGCGCTCCAACCTGTAGCCCTCACAGTGATGGAGACCAGGTAACACCACGCATGCGCACCACCTGTAATCACCATGCGGTGGAGCACAGTAAACACCACGCATTGCGCACCACACCTGAGCCACCACAGTGATGGGGGAGACCAGTTAACAACCACGCCCCGCTCCACACCTGTAGCCTCGACAGTGATGGGAGACCAGTAACAACCACGCACGCTCCACCAGTAGAGCCTCACAGCTATGTGTAGTACCGGTAACAACCAACGCACGCTCACACGGCTGTATCCCTCACAGTGGGAAGGGAGACCAGGTAACACCTAACGCAGCGCTCCACCTGATCCTCACAGTGATGGTGAGACCAGGTCACACACCACGCCCCCACCACCAGTAGCCTTCGAGCAGTGATGGTGACCATGTACCACCACGAAGGCTCCACCTGTAGCTCACAGTGATGGGGACCAGGTAACACCGACCCCCCCCCTCTCCACCTGTAGCCTCACAGCGATGTGAGACCCAGAGTTAACAACCCACCAGCGCTCCACCTGTAGCCTCACAGCGATGGGAGACCAGGTAACACCACGCAGCGCTCCCCTGTACTCACAGTGATGGGGACCAGGTAAAAACCACCCCCCTCCACCTGTTGCCTCAAGCGATGGGGACCAGGTAAACCACGCCCCCCTCCCCTGACCTACAGGTGGGGGGACCAGGTAACACCCGCCGCCCACCCGTGCCCCCACAGCGAGGGAGACCAGGTAACCCACGCCCGCCCCCGTACCTCACAGGATGGGGACCCCGGGGAACACCACCCGCGCTCCACCTGAGCCTCACAGTGATGGAGACCAGAACACCACGACGCTCCCCTAGCCCAAGTGATGGAGACCAGGGGAACAACCACGCAGCGCTCCCCCCTTAGCCTCAAGTGAAAGGGGACCGGGAACACCACCCCCCTCCACCTTTGCCTCACAGTATGGGGACCGGGGAA
>JAODAL010069796.1:0-16197 GCA_025379985.1 Phyllomedusa bahiana
TGTCTGGGGGAGTAGTATGTGTGAGTGATGTATGTGGGATGTATGTAATGTATGAGTGATGTATGTGGGATGTATGTAGTGTATGAGTGATGTATGTGGGATGTATCTGGTGTGTGAGTGGTGTATGTGGGATGTATCTGGTGTGTGAGTGGTGTATGTGGGATGTATGTAGTGTATGAGTGATGTATGTGGGATGTATGTAGTGTATGAGTGATGTATGTGGGATGTATGTAGTGTATGAGTGATGTATGTGGGATGTATCTGGTGTGTGAGTGGTGTATGTGGGATGTATCTGGTGTGTGAGTGGTGTATGTGGGATGTATGTAGTGTATGAGTGATGTATGTGGGATGTATGTAGTGTATGAGTGATGTATGTGGGATGTATGTATAGTATGAGTGATGTATGTGGGATGTATTTGGTGTGTAAGTGATGTATGGAGATGTATATGGTGTGAGTGATCTATGTGGGATGTATACGGTGTGTGAGTGATGTATCTCAAATGTATTTTGTGTACAGTATAAGTGATGTATGTAGATTTACTGTATCTGGTGTGTGAGTGGTGTATGTGGGATGTATCTGGTGTGTGAGTGATGTATGTGGGATGTATGTAGTGTGTGAGTGGTGTATGTGGGATGTATCTGGTGTGTGAATGATGTGTGTGGGATGTATCTGGTGTGTGAGTGATGTATGTGGGATGTATCTGGTGTGTGAGTGATGTATGTGGGATGTATTTGGTGTGTAAGTGATGTATGGAGATGTATATGGTGTGAGTGATCTATGTGGGATGTATACGGTGTGTGAGTGATGTTTGTGAATGTATATGGTGTGTGAATGATGTATGCAGGATTTATATGGTGTATAAGTGATGTATGTAGCATGTATGCAGTGTGTAAGTGATGTATGGGGATGTATACAGTGCGTGAATGATGTATGTGGGATGTACAGTATAAAGTGAGTAATGCATGGGGAATGTATACAGTGTGTGATTGATGTATGTGAGATGCATATGGTGTGTGAATGATATATGGGGACTGTGAAGGATGGAGTCAGGAAAGAGTTAACTCTGAAATTCTGCTGAATTGGACAATGTATTTAACATCTTCAAGGAAACCTGAACAATGTGTGTGTTTGCTAACTTCAGGACACCAATTCGGACAACAAGACACTGGATGTAACTCGCTCTAACTAGGGAGATAAGGCAATAGTTACATATTATCTCACTTTGTGATGAAGTGAGCAATTCCCAAAATGTATAAAAAGCTTGGTATTGGCAAATAAAGGTTCAGTTCTGTTGTGCTCTGGGCACCAGACCGCTTATATGGTTGAGCACGATTGTTTCACTTGTGTTTGATCATTATATGAGCGATAGCAGTCTGAAGCTGCTTCTAAATTAATCCACTCCCGTACTGGTTCAGATAGGGTGTGTGATCACTCTCAATTGGCTAAAACCTATCAGCTGGCGCCTCGAACAGGGACCGGGAGCGTTCCAACCGTACTTAAGGACGGGTTACTTGGACACACTCAGCCGGGAACGCGCAGAATTTACTGGCCAGGTAAGAAAACAGCTTTATGTTTCTTACGATTGTTTCTGTGCCTTCCGTTGACTGTGATTCTCGCCCCGTCCCAAAGTACATATAGAGGTTGGTAATGTCCGGTCCTATTTGATAGACAAAGAACCCTGCCAGTCGGAGTGGATAGATATCGTGTGAATGTATAAGCTGTTAATTTATTTGCCAGATTAGGGAAGAGGATTGCCTAACTGAGACATGTCTGCGCTCTGAAAGGAGCGGCATGATCCCATGCTTAACCTCGGTAATACGGCAAACTAAGTGACAGTTGTATGTTGGGAAGTTGGTGAAGCGCATGTTTATAATCCCGTGACTGATTTCTGATTGAACTACACCCTTGCATGCGAAAGGACGGGTGTATGGTGTGAGAGGGGGAATAAGGGGACAAAAAGAAAGAACAAGAAAGCGATAGGAAGAAGGTCCAAAACTTTAAACACTCTAGTATCAAAGAACTTCTAATCCTGATCCCAGTATTAGCCTTTGCTGTATACGATATTCAGGAGACAAAGGGGGAGGGGCATACAGACCCCTGGAATACACTTGCTGCTTAAGAGGAAGCCAAGGGGAAGGAATAGGGATAAGAAAAGTTGCCTTGCATAAGTCCCTCACAGGAGAGGATACATTCCCTATAAGGCACTTAAGACAAACGGGATGCAAGAATGGGTCAGGGGAAGTCAAGAAGTGGTCAAGGGATAGATAAACCTGTACCACTTAGGAAGATACTTGAGAGTAAACATGGGTCTAAAGCAACCAAAGAGCTAAAAAAAAGAGTTTGAGGACCTTAAGCATGGAAGGAGAGAGAGCATTGGATCCATATAGATGGCAGGAAACCATGGTGAATCTGAGTAGTGCTACTTATGATCATCATTGGGAAACACAGACTTTGTGTCTAGTATGTACAGCTAAGGAAGCTAAGCGGTGTGGGTGGAAGTATGTTTCTGCTTACCGGTGGATGGATTGTAAATAAACCTCCCCCCCCCGTATATAGCCGCAGTGGGCCCCTCAGCCCCTAGCAAAAGTGCAGACCCGGAAGGGTGGACTTGTATATGTGGACAACAGAAATCCTGATTGGAAGGACAATTGTTGTGTGTGTGGACGTCCTCGTCCATACTTAAATGATAAAGATACTGACTTGTTGGCCCCCGTCTTCACTAGAGTGGCCAGACAAACAGTACCGGGGCCACCAGCAGCAGATGGTCAGCCAGCAAATCCGGACCAAGTAGTCCACATAAGACACAATGATTGGAGGCCATGGACCCCGCCAGAGCAGATGTCTCTCATGCAGAACTGTCCTGACCCACTGACAAAGCCCCTCCCCTTTGGACGTTATTTAGATCCAACTTAATGATAGGGCAACATGGCTTGACTTAGATGGACTCTGCAGAACTAAAATGACTCCAGGGATGTACCGTATTATGACAAGTGCGTTACAGCCTTACATGCCAGCAGGGGGAGATGGTCCCAGATCTGAGGAATCAGGGGTCACCTTTATGCAACACCTCATGACCTGGTGTCAGGGACAACAGGACGAACGTGGGAGGACAGGAGTAACCCCCCAAAGGGACCCACAGGGGAGTGTACAAGCTTTCTTCCTTCAAAGGGGAAGGGACCATTGAGCTGATGAAAATTTTGACATGACACAAATGGGACCCCAGAGAATGTTGTGTAGGGCATTCATGGACGGCCTACGGACTGACATACAAACTAGACTGATGACAGCAGTCCCTGATTGGCGTACTTGGCATGACCCGACTTCTACAATTAGCGAAGGATATTGAGGCTGACTTACAGGAAGCCAAGGCACCCAGGAAGGCAATATAAGCCACCATTTTAGAAAGCCCTAATCTAATTAGGCCTTCCTAATTATAAACTACCATTTACCCTTTACCTCACTGAAAGGTTAGGCCATGCTACAGGAGTTCTCACGCAGAAGCATGGACTCAGGAATACTCGATCCAGTAGCACAAGGAGCTCCGTCTTGTGTTCGTGCCGTAGCAGCTGATGCGGTATTGGTGGATAAATGCTCCGAGATAGTGTTAGACAACCCCTTGGGCATTTACACTCCACATGTTATTTCTGGTATTTTGAACCAGGTCCAACCAAAACACATTTCTATGGTCAGATAATTGTGATTACAGTGTGCCCTCCTGATGCCTCCCAATATTACTTTTTTTTGTCGTTGCACTGGGTTGAATCCAGCTACTCTTCTACCAATTGAGTAGCTGGATTCAACAGGGGGGAATAAGGATGAGGTGTTTGTCATCTCCACTGACCATGACTGCCTCCAACTTATGGAGCAGAAGACAGCAGGTCTTGATTCAGCTGTGGATCATCCACTACAGGGTATGCTATTGTGACCCAACATGAGACAGTCAAGGCAGGCCGATTGCCACCTCACGTCTTAGCCAGGAAGCTGAACTTACTGCGCTCACAGAGGCTCTTGCAATGGCAGAGGGTAAGGAAGGGAATATTTACATAGACTTCGCCTATACATTTGGAGTGGCACAAGATTTTGGTCCCATCTGGAAGGCCAGGAATTTTCTCACAGCAGCAGGCACACCTGGGAATGAGTGGTCAGCTAAAGAGGCAGCCAGACAGGGAGAAGAGCACATAGCCCTTGCACAAGGAAACAGTGCCCCTGAATCAACCACAGAGGCTCTGAAGACATTCCAGAATCAGGCCTCAAGGGAAGAGCGGAACCTCTGGGTGAAGCAGGGTGCTAGCCTAAGTGACGGGCTATGGGGGGATGGGATGAGTCTCTGCCTCCCCCGAGCTTGGTTTCCCATGATGGCTGCCCTTAGCCCCCTGCCCACTCATTTGGGAAAGAATGCCATGATAGAATTAGTCAAGAAACAGTGGATAGCTCCTGGTTTTTCCACTATGGCCACAAGGTACTGCTCCTCCTGCCAGACATGTCTTGAAAATAACCCTGGAGAGGTGGTTAGGACCCCTGTCAAGCTTACCCCAAAACCATTGTATCCCTTTCAGTGAGTGTAGAAAGACTACATACAGCTTCCAAAGGTTGGGACCTATGAGTATGCATTAGACTGCATAGATGTGTTCTCAGGTTGGCCCGAAGCCTACCTCATTGCTAAAGCCACAGCAAAGGCCACTTTAGCTTAAAAAACAAAGCAAAAAAAAACTAATGACCGAAGTCTTTTATCGATATGGCCTTTCTGAAGTAATTGAATCAGACCGAGGTACCCATTTTATTCAAAAGTGCAATCTGATTAATCACTGACTTCATATGTGCAGGCCTTGCAAAAATATTTGAATAAGGTGCATAACTTTGTATTGTCTTCCATTCCAGCCCCAGATGCAGACATGGGTCCACATGATCTGCAACCAGGAGACTATGTACTGCTAAAGAAACATGTCCGAGGAACCTTGAGTACATGGTTTGAAGGTCCCTTCCAAGTGTTACTTACTACTAGTACTTCAGTAAAACTGGAAGGAAAACCCAACTGGATACACGCCAGTCATTGTAAGAAGGTTTTAAGGCAAAAAGAGTAAAGGGTGCCGTGGAGTCTTCTGATTATTGATCCCCATAGTGGAGGGGTGGAAATAGGCTGAATTAAAAGACGAAAACCCGATGAAAATAAGCTAATTGCACATCACAGAGCATTAGCAGATACCCTAAACGTTACTGATTACTGGATATGCACTCACTCTCCTCTCACTGCTGCCAGCATACCAGTATACTTAGCTATCCCAGTAACAATGAAAGAAATAATGGGATGGGATAAGTGTTTTAACTCTTTTAGCCGCTAATGATACTAAGTATAAGAGGATGTGGAACTAATTCTTCTTCTTTTACTAGCAGTATATGTAGTGTTTAAAGTGTTTATGTTTGCAGTGTCAAAATTATGCGAGAATTGTGAAAAGAACATATATGAAGGTTACTGACGAGTGACTATAGTGATCTGGAACTAGAACCTGTTTATTTTTCTCATTTCTCTTATGTGACTCCATCTGTGATCCGATTGAACTCGTATGCGGAGTCTCTTCTTTCTGAGGATGCTGGAGGGGAAAATTATGGGGATGATGATTTCTAACGAAATCATTCTCAGGCAACCACCGGGCCGGGCAACACCTAAGACACTTCAGCTATCCCCATTTTTGGATTGAGGACCCCGACTCAGCATTTAAGATTCAAAGGGGGGACTGTGAAGGATGGAGTCAGGAAAGAGTTAACTCTGAAATTCTGCTGAATTGGACAATGTCTGTATATTTACCATCTTCAAGGAAAGCTGAACGATGTGTGTGTTTGCCGTCTTCAGGACACCAATTCGGACAACAAGACACTGGATGTAACTTGCTCTAACCCGAGAGGATAAGGCAATAGTTACATAATTATTCTCACTTTGTGATGAAGTGAGCCAACTCCCAAAAATGTTATCAAAAGCTGGGATTGGCAAATAAAGCTCAGTTTTGTTGTGCTCTGGGCACCAGACCGCTTATATGGTTGAGCACGATTGTTTCACTTGTGTTTGATCATTATATGAGCGATAGCAGTCTGAAACTGCTTCTAAATTACATCCACTCCCGTACTGGACAGTAAGAGTGTGTGATCACTCTCAATTGGCTAAACCTATCAGGATATATATGGTGCGAGTGATGTGTGTGGGATGTATATGGCGTGGGAATGATGTACGTGGGATGTATATGGTGTGAGAATGATGTATGGGGATGTATAAGTTGTATAAGTTATGTATGTGAATGATATATGGGGATGTTGTATGTGGTGTGTGATGTGTGTGGTATGTATATGGTGTGTGAATGATGTGTGTTGGATGTGTGTAGTGCATGTGTGATGTATGGGGATGTAAACGGTATGTGACTAAGGAGCATTTTTGTAGCATTGGAACAACCCTTTAGAGAGAACTGTGCTTAATGTGAAACCACCTGTGAAGTATAATGTGCTACTAGGATTGCTGCCCTGCATAAAGGCTGCAAGACCCAAGCTAAGAAGTGTCTGTGGTTGTTTCTTCACCACTGTTGCACTATACATCCCAGCAATCCCACACTGCTAGGCCTGACATCCACATACACCTGCTACACCACACAAAAGGCACCTGCCAGACCTCTGCCTGTCCTGCAGTACCTTACAAGCCTCAGACTTCTATGATCTAGTAAGTCAGAGAAGATAATTGGCAGGAGCATTTCTGCCATTCATAATGCTTCACAGTTCTTCAGGTGGACTTACCAGAGTGCTGGACACATACAAGACACGTACAAGACATATCGTCTTTCTTTTGTCTTGCTTCCAGTGTAGATCGAACTCACCCAAAGTAATCCAGTTCTCAACTAGTGGCGTCTCCAGGCTGCCATGATCCACATAGCAGGAGTAACTGTCGCCCTCTTGGGGTATCACTTCCACAGTGACCCTGATCTGATAGGTGCCGTCAGGATTGGGGAGGACATGTGTGGTCTCATAGGAGGGAACCTGGTCTATCCCGTTCTTCATCCACTTCACATCCACAGCTCGGGGGTGAAATCCATACACCTGACAGTGAAGCTTGGTGACCCCATCCGATTCCCGACCTGAGACCTTCACCATAGGCTGAACTAAAAGAAAAGAGACAAATATATCAAGTCTGACTGAACAGAAGATTATCCATTATTGATGAGAGGTAAAGATCCAATGTACAGGTATTTCTAGATCTGTGATTATCAATACTCCTAAGCTAAGTAACCTCTACTAAAACAAATTATATTGATAAATCATAGCAGCTACGATCATAAAATAATTGACAACCTCTTTTTTGAATTTTTCTTTTTCTGGAGAACAAAGCGCTCCCATAAAACAAAATGGAGAACAGAGTACTCCCCTGTACTGGGAACTCCCATAGAACTGAATGGAGAACACAGCGCTCCTCTGTACTGGGAACTCCCATAGAACACAATGGAGAACACAGCGCTCCCCTGTACTGGGAACTCCCATAGAACTGAATGAAGAACACAGTGCTCCCCTGTACAGGGAACTCCCATAGAACAGAATAGAGAACGCAGCACTCCCCTGTACTGAGAACTCCCATAGAACAGAATGGAGAACACAGTGCTCCCCTGTTATGTGAACTTCCATAGAACAGACTGGAGAGAACACAGCGCTTCCCTGTACTGGGAACACTCATAGAACAGAATGGAGAACACAGCGCTCCGCTGTTCTGGGAACTCCCAAAGCAAAAAATAGAGAACACAGCGCTCCCCTGTACTGGGAACTCCCATAGAACAGAATGGAGAGAACACAGCGCTCCCCTGTACTGGGAACTTCCATAGAACAGAATGGAGATCACTTCGCTCCCCTGAGAACTCCCATACAAGCGAATATGTGTAAATGAGTCGTGTGAGATTGTGACCGTCTCTCTGTTTTGAGCTAAGACTTCTGGGCCCGTTCTTGAGGTAAGTGTGGGTCCAAAAAGTGGAATCTGCGCCCATTAAACTTTGATGGCATATGATATCAATAAGCCATTCAATCTCATGGTGGCAGAATTCCTGTAAGTACATTTCTATAGGTCAGATAATAATATGGTCAGGATAATCCCAAATTTGTATGGATTTACCATGAATGGTTGGCAACTAGTGTTGACCGAACTGTTCGAGAAAAGGTTAGTTTATGTCGAACTTTACGGATTTTTAGAACGCGAGCTGAACCGAGCTTTTTACGTTAGTTCGAGTAAAGTTCGCCTTCGACACGTGCATTCGTCGCGCCATTTTCACTTTCACTTTCAGCTGCTTCCTGTACTTTTGGCACCATCCAATCAGTGCAGACAATAGAGAAGTTTACAAAAACGTCACCAATGAGGGTTTAAGGATTTCATTGGCTGCTGAAATCACATGACCCTGTTCTATGTATTACTCTGTATTTCCTGTTGAACGCCATTTCCAGTTCAAGCTCAGTACTGAACACACTGCTCTCTGTGTCTGCATGCTCCAATTCATGCAGGCACCTCATTTCACAGCGATTTTAGAAAGGAAAAGCTGCTAGTTAGATTACTTAGGGGGTGAGGGACAGTAAGCTTAGGGAATTATACACAGCAAAAGTTAGGGAGTTTTAAATTGCTTCCTGCATTTCACATCTTCAGTCTGAGTGCCCAAAATTTCATGTCTGCTGTTTTGGGGGTACAACTAGTGGAGAAGATACTGTTAGCACCATTGCAAATTATAAGGATTCAAGAACAGTTGTGATTTACTGTTTTGCTGCCAGGGTTCTTCCATAAGACCCCATTCTACAGATATTCCATTGAAAAATTCTATTCCTAATCCTATTTGCTAATTGGCAATTATAGGGATTTAAGAACATTTGTGATTTGCTGTCTTGCTGCCAGGGTTCTTCCAAAACACCCCATTCTGCAGATATTCCATAGAAAAAAATCAATTTCTAATCCTATTTGCTAGTTGCCAACTATAGGCATTTAAGAACACTTTTTGCCAGGGCTCTTCCATAAGACCCCATTCTACAGATATTTCTTAGAAAAAATTCTATTTCTAATACTATTTGCTAGTTGCCAATTATAGGGATTTATGAACACTTGTTGCCAGGGTTTTTCCATAAGACCCCGTTCTACAGATATTCCATAGAAAAAAATATATTTCTAATCCTATTTGCTAGTTGCCAATTATAGGGATTTAAGAACACTTGTGATTTGCTGTCTTGCTGCCAGAGTTCTTCTATAAGACCCAATTCTACAGATATTCCATAGAAGAAAATCTATTTCTAATCCTATTTTTTAGTTGTCAATTATAGGGATTTAAGAACACTTGTTGTCAGGGTTCTTCCATAAGACCCATTAAACAGATATTCCATTTAAAAAATTATATTTCTGATCCTATTTGCAAATTATAGGGATTCAAGAACAGTTGTGATTTGCTGTCTTGCTGCTAGGGTTCTTCCATAAGACCCCATTCTACAGATATTCCATAGAAAAAAAAATCTATTTCAAATCATATTTGCTAGTTGCCGATAATAGGATTTTAAGAACACTTGTTGCCAGGGTTATTCATTGAGACAACCGATTCTACAGATATTCCATAGAAAAAAATCTATTTCTAATCCTATTTGCTAGTTGCCAATTATAGGGATTTAAGAACACTTGTTGAGAGGGTTCTTCCATAAGACCCCATTCTAGAGATATTCCATATAAAAATCTACTTCTAATCCTCATTGCTAGCTGCCAATTATAGGGATTTAAGAACACTTGTTGGCAGAGTTCTTCCATAAGACCCCGTTCAACAAATATTCCATAGAAAGAATTCTATTTCTAATCCTATTTAGTAGTTGAAAATTATCGGGATTCAAGAAGAGTTCTGTGTCACAGTGTTGCTGCCAGGGTTCTTCTTTAAGACACCGTTAGCAGATATTCCATAGAAAGTCTATTTGCAATACTATTTGCTTGTGGCAAATTTTTGGCATTCAAGAAGAAAACTTTATTTTTCCAGTGTTTGAAAAAGAGTTCTTCCATAAGAGACCGTTAACAAATGTCCCATAGAAACAAATCTATTTCAAATACTGGTTGGGCCTTGAAAATTTTCTTGAGGGCCCGAAAAGGTGATTTTTGCTGTTTTGTGGGTACAACTAGTGCAGAAGACACCATTAGCAAATATCCTATAAAAAGAACTCTATTTCAAATACTGGTTGCTTGCTGCAAATTATTCGTATAGAAGAAAATTTAATTTTTAAACTTTTGGGGGTAGAGTTATTGCATAAAAGACCGTTAATCAATCTCCCATAGAAAGAAATGTATTTGAATTGTGGTTGCTTGCTGTAAATTGTCCTGATTGAAGAAAAATACATTTTTGCAGTTTTGGGGGTTCAGTAATTGTATGACACACCATCTTCAAATCTCCCATACAAAGAAATGTATTTTAAATAGTGGTTGGTTGCTAAAAATTATACTGAGTTGAGAAAGGTTCATTTTTGGCAGCTTTGGTTGTGAAATACCTTTCTAATATATCGTGTGTTATTGTCATACAGATATATATCCAGGAAATAGAGTTCTCTCTGTTGCTAAATCTTACTCAACGCCAAAAATTGTAATTTTGCAAGATTTTAAGTCCACATAATGCTGAAATAAACCAGTAAGTTATTGTGTTCCACATACACAGTGGGGATAAAAAGTATTTAGTCAGCCACCAATTGTGCAAGTTCTCCCACTTAAACAGATGAGAGAGGCCTGTAATTGACATCATAGGTCGACCTCAACTATGAGAGACAAAATGAGAAAACATCCAGAAAATCCCATTGTCTGATTTGGAAAGAATTTATTTGCATTTGCAAATTCTGGTGGAAAATAAGTATTTGGTCAATAACAAAAGTTAATCTCAATACTTTGTTCTTTATCCTTTGTTGGCAATGACAGAGGTCAAATGTTTTCTGTCTTTACAAGGTTGGCACACACTGTTGCTGGTATGTTGCCCATTCCTCCAGGCAGATCTCCTCTAGAGCAGTGATGTTTTGGGGCTGTTGCTGGATAACAGGATGTCAGGATAACAGGACTTAGTACATTTGGTGGTAGTACAGAAGGAGGCATTTAAAAAATAAACATTTGGAGGGCTACAAGGAGGAGGAGTAAGAGGTGTATGCAGTGCACATCAAGGTCATACAGGTGTAAATTTCAAAATAAATTCAGCCGTAGCACTTGTAAATCTAGCTGTTGGCAGCAGTAGAATACAATTTGTGAAGCAGCAGGCACAGGAACTACAGACATAAGATGTAGTGTAGTTTAAATGTGTATTTCAGATTGTCAAGAAGACATGCAACAGTTTACTGGTCAGTGACATCGTCAACAAGGGCAACAAAATGGTCAGAGATCCACGCTTGACTCATCTTTATAAATGTTAAACGATCCATATTGTCAGGGAAAAGACGGATACGTTTATCAGTTATCACCCCGCCAGCTGTGCTAAGTGTGCTTTCCGAGATAACACTGGCTGCTGGACAGGATAAAACTTTTATTGCATGTCGAGCGAGCTCAGGCCATTCATCCAGCTTGAACACCAATAAGTTGAATGGGTCCAGACTAATTCCAAAAACATCGGAGTTTAGCCACAGGTAGTCATGGACCATGGTCTTAAGGCGGTCTCTGTGTGTCTGAATGCTGCCCTGCCTTGCAGGCATTGTTGATGTGGTAAAAAACAAGTGAAAAATGTCATCCAGTACGCTTCTGCCACACTGCCTGCTGCGGCTATTTGCCATTCTAATGCTGCAGCGTTGCTGATGTTGTTCCACCGTGACATTAGAATGTGAAGAAGACGCAAAAGATGTCTCGAGTCGGTTCAATGAGCAACTGTCTCAAATTCCTGCATTCTACTTTCAATTTGTGTGGGTGACACAAAATTGCTCACTTTTGTCTTGTAAAGTGGATCAAGGAGGGTGGCCAACCAGTAATCGTTGTTCATTTTTTAAACATTTTTTTTAAGGAAATCCAACACCAGAGGATTCTTTTTTATTAGGATGAAAAATATATGCAAGACAATCTGGGTACAGAGATCAGTTAAAATGTTAAGACAAATAAAAAATGTCATCCATTTCAGCCAGTATAGGAACACTGGGCTTTGCCATCCCCGTGCCATGTCAGGGAATCTGCTAGTAAGATAGCAGAAGGCATATTTGGGCATAGCATTGCAAAATACTTAATGCAATTTAAAAAGCTCAAAAACAAAGATGTGGTAGGATTCCCTCCTATTTTAAAAATGTTTTCTAGAATTAAACAACTAAAAACTTGCAAAATATTCCACTGAATTGTACAAGTTGGGTACAAGAAACACTGATAAAAGACTTGAACAGATGTAGGTTATTCAAATTTGGATTCCTTGTCTCCTCCATTGGATGCTGGGGCCTCATCACTTTTTGTCTCTCCGTTTTCGGATGGCAGATCTTTCTTCTGTGTTAGCTTCTTCAGTCTGTTTACCCTTTGCTCCTTTCTTTCCCTTTGCTGGAACTTTTTTGTCCTCGGACTTTTCCTTTACTGCTGCCTTTTCTTTTTTTGACTTTGGTTCAGCTTTTGGTGGAGCTGGTTTAGCTGACAACCGTGCCGACCTTCTCTTGGCATCAACAGCATCAGCTGCATTAACCTTTCTCTGATGCATGGAGATTGTTTTGTGCCTGCAGTGCTACTGTAAAAAAAAAACCCTGTGTAGTCTCCAGCGAAGCTGGGAGTGAGCGCTGAAATCCCTTCCCTCCTCCGGCAGATGGAGTCCTCACAAAGAAGGGCAAGGACAAGGGCATCGTCCTGACTGACCATTTTGGTGGCCTCTTCAAAACTGTCAAGAGATCCTTCACGTGCCTCCACTCTCTATGGGTCAACAACCCGAGGTCCGCATCACTGCTCGTCAGGCCATACGACACTTCATACTGTATACTGCATTACGCCGCTGCCACAATTGCTGGAGTATGTGGAAGGGGAAATTCCAGCGTGTTCCCACATCACATATTAGACGGTGGACGGGGAGGCCCAGATGACACTGCAATGCTGCCAGACATACCAAAGCAGGGTGCGAACACCAGAAGAGTGAGCTAAAACCTCGAGCCTTCCTCTGCAGACAGTCAAGACCCGGATAGCACTTGAGATATTTCTGCACAACCAGGTTCATGACGTGTGCCAGGCAAGGGATGTGCGTAAGTCTACCAATCCTAAGGGCAGCAAGGAGATTGCTCCCATTGTCGCACACCACCTTACCTGGCACCAGGTTCTGTGCACCCCGCAACTGGTCGCTCTCAGTACACAGAGCCGTCCACAGCTAGTGACCTGTGTATTGATGATCTCCAAGATACATCAATTTGAGAATGGCATGAATTCTCTTGTCACATGATGCTACCCCTCGAGGTTGGGGATCTGGACTCTGCTCCATCCCGGCAGTTTTGAAGACTGTCGGCCGAGACCTATCACCAGAGGCACTGTCATCCACCAAACTCACCCAGTAAGCAGTCAGTGAGATGTAATGGGCCCCTTCTTTTGTCTTCTAGTCCATGTGTCTTGTAAATTTAGAAAGGAGTTTGGTGGACACAGATGCAGCCAACACACTGAAGATCTTTCCTGCAAGATGGTGGGCCAGGGCAGGGACGGGTTTTCTGGGAAAGAAATGCCTGCTCAGCATCTGATATTGGGGGCATGCCAGGCCCATGACGTGGTGGAACCCATCTGTGTCCACCAGGTGGAAAGGCAATATTTCCAAAGCTAAGACCCTGGCAATGCTGATATTCAGACTTTTAGCTTTGAGATTGTTGGGGTGAAAGCGTTTCTTATGCTCCCACACCTGGTACACAGAAGGCTGGCTGCTGTACGGCATCTAATCTAGTCGAACCGGAACCTCCATGTTCCTTATTGGGATGTTCTTGCTGCCACCACTGGTTCTTCCGGCTAATGTAGTGGTACCGGAAACTCGCTGTTCCCCATTTCCATGTTCTCACTGCCACTAATGGTACTGCCGTCTAATGTAGTGGAACCGTAACCTTGCTGTTCCCCATTGCCATGTTCTCACTGCCACTAACGGTACTACCGTCTAATGTAGTGGAACCGGAACCTCGCTGTTCCCTATTGCCATGTTCTCACTACCACTAATGGTACTGCCGCCTAATGTGGAACCAGAAACTCCATGTTCCTCATTGGCATGTTCTCGCTGCCACCAATGGTACTGCCGTCTAATCTAGTCTAGCCTGCAGAGGCGTAACTTGAAGTTCTTGGGCCCTGGTGAAGAAAGTGATAGGGGGCTCCTGCCAGTTATCATGTGTAATTTTCAATACTGGTGTCGTCTTATGGGTGAAAGGGGCCCCGTAGCAGCTGCTACTGCTGCACCTCGTTTAGCTACGCTGTCCTCATCTTTTCAGTTAGCCATTGAAAGGAATTATTTTAGTCTGTGAATTTTTTTCTGTCCCTCTTAGAGCCAAATTGTCTTCACTAAGTTGTTCAATGTATCCAGGTTATTGTTATGGATGCTAATTGCATCATCTCCTCACCTGTATAGGTATAAAAATCAACCAAAACATCTTCACCCATTGACATTAATGGGGTTTGAATTTCGAGTTTGAGTTCAACTTGAACTTCGAGGTGAACTTCTCAAAATTCGAGGTTCTACTCGAACTTTTTAGGGTTCACTCATCTCTATTGGCAACCAGTGTATGGAAAATGGGAAGACTCAGTAGAGATAATGGACAGTGACATTACCTTTCCGTTCCAGATGTTTTCTTCCAAGCTCTAAAACTGTGGTCAGTCCCACATAACAATTTTCCAGACAATCCTTGACTATCTCCCCTCCTTTTCTTGCTGGACCGTTCCATTCTAGTGTGAACTCCTCTGCCTCCGGCATGGTCGGGATAAAAATCCATATCTGTGTGTCCAAGTACATGAATTCTCTGGTGTCAAGTCTGAACTGCTGAAAAGATACCCTGCTGCCATCAGCTTGCAGCTCACAGCCGTACAACACCTGCAGGAAATGGAAGCCTGCACACAACACAGGAACATGTTACATTGAACATTTTTATATACAGTATATAAGCATATTATGTGTACAGCCCTTCAGAATATGTTTGTAATATTCATATAGTATAGCAGTTTTTACTTATCATTTATGTGTTTGTGAACAGGAAGTACGAGCCATAAGCTGTAGAACTACCCACAGCCTGAACAGGAAATGGGAGCCTGAAGCTGTAGAACCGCCCACAGCCTGAATAGGAGGTGGGAGCCTGAAGTTGTAGAACTACCCACAGCCTGAACAGGAAATGGGATCCTGAAGCTACAGAACCGCCCACAGCCTGAACAGGAGATGGGAACCTGAAGCTGTAGAACTGCCCACAACCTGAACAGGCAATGGGAACCTGAAGCTGTAAAACCACCCACAGGCTGAACAGGCAGTGGGAGCTTGAAGATGTAGAACCACCCACAGCCTGAACAGGAAGTAGGAGGCTGGAGCTGTAAAACCACCCACAGCCTGAACTGGAAGTGGAAGGCTGAATCTGTAAAAATGTTCACAGCCTGAACAGGAAATGTGAGAGCCTGAAGCTGTAGAACCACCCACAGCCTGAACTGTAATGTTGCTGTAACTGTTCTATGTGCCCCTTGCGGTTTCACTCATTTTACTGTGTCTGCCTAGCAACAGTGAGGTATTAAGGGAGCAGGAGTGGACTGAGGAGGAGGTTTTTACTAGACAGGGAGCTGCTGATGATGCATGGAATAAAGGGTTCTGATCCAGAAAGTCAGTAGCCCAGAGTGGACTTATTCCAGGAGACCTACATCCTCACTACAACTCTACAGTGCCATAGGAAAATATGGCATATAGCGCCCTCTCCCCCCTCTCATGGTAAATTCAGCCGCACTCCATACCTCCTTGCGCCCCGCTTTCTGCCTGTGATAAAGTGGTGCCCTAGGCGGTCATCTACCTTCGCCTCCCCGTCTTTCCAGCTCTGCCTATATGTTTAATGCTAATCACTTTGGTGAGAAAACCGTTTTAGAAAACTATTGGCAAGTGAAAAAGTATTACAGGGTAACTGTGCTCCTTGACTGGATATAGTCACCAAAACCAGAAAAGTGTTCTGGAGAGGGACATTGTGAAACTTCGGCGGAATGGTATAAGACATATGGCAGGAAAAGACTTTTTAACAATAATAGACAACTCCTGTCACCAGAAAAGCCA
>JAODAL010069797.1:0-16196 GCA_025379985.1 Phyllomedusa bahiana
TCCACAGACAGTTTTCTGCCATGGGGTCCATTTGAACTTCCAGGACCAGTATGAGAGAGTGCGAAGAGCGATTAACCCCAAATGAAAAACACACCGCTCCCCATTCACACCTGAGACCTTGTAACACAAAGAGTTGTGTAGTGGTTTAGCCACTCCTCCAATATTGGGTCAACCGGAGACCCTCAAGCTGCGGCGAATTCGAATTCATTAGTAAGAGTTTTTCCACACCACCCAATGCAAAGAAGGTAAAAATCAAAAAGCCTTTTAAATGTACAAAAATAAAAAACAGAGCACACTGGAAATCGCAAAGCGCAAGTATATGCCAAAGACAAAACAAAAAAGTTTAAACGCTGCTCTTTTTTCAATATTTTTGTCCCCAATAAAGGCATTTTTGTTTTTTACACTTCTTTGGATTGGGTGCTGGAAAACTCTCCTACTAATGAACACTAATGAGTCACATGACTGCGGAGGGAAAATGGAAACATGGGCACCAGCTGTACACTGACTACTTTACATTGTATCAAGGTGTCATATCTTCACTGTTGTCCCATGAAAAGTTATAGTACAATATTTACAAAAATGATGGGGTTACCACTTTCGTGACTATGTAAAATTACGAGCCAGTTTTCTTCCCTTCCCTCTCCTCTCCTCGCCTTGCTCTCAGATAGGGTAGCATAAACCCCCTGACAGGTTCCCTTAAACTTTACTAATTCATGGTGCAATAGGGGATTAAAGAATTCAACTTTAGTACAATATCAAAAATACGGTCTAGAGCCCTATAACATAGAGAATCCAATCAACTAGAAAAGGCATTGCGTTTTGGGGATGGAAAACATGGGCTAGATTGAGCTTGAAATATTTTAGCTGCAGAAATAGCCTGCAACTCCACGTGGCCAAAGCTGCATTTGTAAATTCTGTTGTAAATCCTGAGTATGACCTTAAGTGCATGTGTATTTTTTTTTTTACACAAGGGGGGTGATGTTTAAATTGGTATTTACATATATAAACTAAGACTTTAAAGCAGTCTGTAATTTTTGGGAAACTTTAAATTATTTTTTTGTGAAACTAAGCAATATTCAAATACAAACTGGTGTGAAAGAAAAACTATGATTTCAACATTTGGGGATTCAATAGGGAAATCTGTTTTTTTACTTTAGCATATTTTAATGTATATTTATAATTGACTGTTTTAGTGTTGACATAAGGTGCATAATATTCTTAAAGGGGTTGTCGCACTACAAGGATTGCTTTTTATGTTAAAGATCTTCAAAAACAAGTCACTTTGCAATATATTCCATTAACAGGTCCTACCATTCTGGATATCCCCTCTTGTAGGGCCCGTTTACTCCCTTTGTCACTATAGCTACAGACCTGTTTAATCTCTTCTGATAGGCTGCCAGCACTGGTTGCTGTAGCTACAGATATGGCTTCTACTGTAGGCTAGTAGAAGCCAGTAAACACGCCCCTGAATTCAAAGTGAAACTAAGAAAACAGGACTGAGGTACGATGAATCAATGTAGTGAGACAACCCCTTTAACTGCAAATTTGGCCTTAAAGGGATATTCCCATTACATTATATAGAACTCTGACCTTTCATAATGACAAGGGTAAGTAATTTTTTTAACATATGTGTCCTTTTAAAGAAATCTGTCTTCACCTGGTGTAGCCACTTTTATTTCCTGACTGTGCTCTCAAGAACATGCATTTCCACGCATGGCATTTTACCATCCAGACAGGCAATGTGACAGCATCCCCTTGCCTTGAACTGCTTGAAATGGTCCGGCACAACATGTGGTCAGCAAAATTTTTGTACCAGTGTCAAAATGGGGTAAGCTGTGCAGGGATACAATTGAGGATTATCACAATTTGCTCCCCACCATTGTGACAATCCTCTAAGTGCCTACAGCTGCCACATCTTCACATACTTATGATGCTGTTATCAGCTGTCCCCAGCATCATCAAAAACATGCACATTCAAGACAGTGGTGTCTTGAATACCGTCCGAGCACCATTGGCTTGAACTTCCCATCAGAGTGAAAAAAATGCATCCTATGGAAGAGGGAGCTAAATAAACAAGGAAGCAGGGAGTGCAAAGTAGAGCAGGAGGGGGTAAAATTTTTTAAGTATCCATATGTAGCAAAAGGGGCTTTAGTGGGCAATATCACCCGCAATGTTTTTCTGCTATCTAATTAAAATCTTCTGTGCAATGTTACCTACTCTTATAACAAGAGTTCCCTTGTAGCCATGTCTCAAGCTCAAGGCTCTGGATGAATTTGGTCTGCCACGTCGTCTTATGTGGCCCGTGAACGTTTACCCAAGCAAACAAGATGACAGGTCGGATGCACAAAAAATTTCTAAAGGATGCAACCAAGTTCAACAAGTGTTGCAGTACCACCCAGGGACCAGGCGCCATCTTGGATTCGGAGCTCCAGTGTGCATCTCCACAACACTCTGTTCGGTTACACACAGGCATCGGTTTAGCTCTGACAGCCCTGCACAGTCTCCCTAGCCTCCCTACAAGGCCCTCTAATGCCCTTTGAGGTCAACCATAATGCTGATTTAGCCCTCAGTAATAAGTTTGACCCCCCCCCCCCCTACTTAACAGTAAGAATGGAATTTATAAGTTAGAAACAGAAGACACCGTTACTGAGGAAAATTAGTGGTGAGGTACTTCCTTTAAAAATGCAGCTATGCATGGGGAGAGGGTGATCACATTTTCATTCTTTATAAATGCTATCTGCATTGAAGTCGTTTATACAAGTTTTATTATTTGAGCCAGGCACTGAATTTATTGCATTATATATAATAGCAGCTGGTAAAACTTTTGCATGTGCTTCTTCTTTTATTTGTTGTGATGAGCTTCAAACTTGTCAAAATGTCTATTGTTCTCAATGACTTAAAACTACTCCTAAGTAAAGTCTTCGGTGCCAGATATAGAAATGTTCTCAGGGTATAAAATCCACACCTTGCTTTATGTGATGTGCCAACTATAATGAAACACTTTAAAAAACCAATCCCAACTTGCCCCGTTCATTTGTGTCTAGGATGCATACCTTAAAGGGGTTCTGTATATATACTTATGTATGATTCTAGGTTTTTTCTACTTTTTTCTGATGCACACTGCATTTTTGATGAGATCACTTTATTGTACACTGCAGGGTAGCTGGGCTTTATTCCAACACTTGAGCATGCTCAGGACAAAGAATCAATCAGTAGCATGGCGATCGTTCAGTCAGAGTACCGCAGACCTGTGAACAATCATTTCCTATAGTAAGGACTAGGATTTGGTCACTGTGCAGCACATCTTCCCTTATATAAAGACAATACTCGAACTGTTCTGTAATTGTTCCAGCTGTGCTGGGGGCCTAGAATCTGTTTTGTCTTGGCATAGAACTACAGAATGACTTGACAAGCAACCATTGTAAAACTACACCGCTCTCTATTTGTAAAATAGAGAGTGACATGGTAGTCCAATGGTTGTTGGTGAAAGGTAGATTAAATTTGCAGCAGAGAAAATGGGGCTTTGGTGCCTATTGTAGTACCTGCCATCCACCTGACATTATGGGTGCGTTCACACAGCTAAGGACAAAATCTGCTCGGTTTTGACCTCGGCAGAACCGTCCATCCCAACCTGTTTTTGGATGCTTTTTGACACACAAACCGGTTGTTTTTTCCTGCATTTTTTGAGTGGTTTTTGTCATTGAAAAAGTTTACAGAGTGAGACAAACTCCCAAAAACTGTACAAAAAAAAAAAAACGCACACAAAACCATTCACTCACTTTCTGCTTGGTTCCTATTGACTTCAATGTTAATTTTCTGTCTGGAAACGGAGCAAAAAAACTTAAATTTTCAATTTTTTCAGACAGGGGTTGAAAAACCGGGTCCGGGCCAAGAAAATCTGTTCAGGGTGGACTGCTGAACGTTTTTTACTTTAAAATCTTTTGGAGTTTGTTGGTTTTTAAGGGGTAGTTCAAAACCCCGCAGACCTTTTGAACCCAAACAATTAAACCCAGCCGTGTAGAGGGCACATAATGTCATCTAGCGGGTTTTTTTAAAAGGGATTCCCACCTAGATTTTGATAGCATATCGAAAAATGTTTCTGGCATACCCAAAACCCCATAGAACGAAAAGAAGTGCGCATTCGACCGGCCCCAAAATTCGGGACTACCTTGGAGGGCCCTTCCTAGAAAGGGCCCCACGATCCAGAGGGGGGGCCCTACACTGTCTTTTTTGATGTTCCTTTACAAAAGAGACAAAAGAGATTCCGCTCACCACACCAACCCGCTCCCGGGCTGCTTGCTGGAAGCATCAACCCAAAAAGGTAAACAAAAAAAAATTTCCCAGCAACCCCTAATCCATGAAAGCTGGGGACCCTTTTTTTCAAAATTAAAACATGTGAAAACACAATTACATAAGCTTAACCGTTTCGGGTCATTCCCCGCCCCTTGTCATAGCATGATACGAAATTATCCCAACTACTTATATACCCAAAAAACATGGATACTTTGTGCCACCTTGGGAAAATCATGAACCAAGAAAATCCCCGGACTCCGCGCATGCGTAACGCAAAACACAACTAATCCCCATAAAATAATTTTTTTTAAACAAACTAAAAAAAAAAAAAGAACCGGAACCCCCCCCCCCGAAAAAAATAAAAAAACTTAAAAAAACAAAAAGAATAAAAACCCCCAAACCAAAAAAAAAAAAAGGGTTCGGCGCAAGAGATCAGGGAGCCCGGCTGCATCCACAAAACCCAGAAAAACTGAAAAAATAAAATGGATAGAAAATATACAAAAAGAAAATAATAATATGCCCCGATAACAAAGGTTTAAAAACATCCCCAAAAAAAAAAACAGAAGGGTTTTTTTACAAAGACCACCAAACACTTATAACATGCAGATTTTTAATATCAAGGAAATGTTAACAATTCAAAAATGCACAGAAAAAATACTATAAACTTTAAAAATGAAACAACACCTCAATTAAAGGGATTTAAGCCAATGGCACATAGAATTTTTAAAAAATAAATCCAATAAGCCTCCCTTTCCCTTTGATTTGTATTTAAGATTGCCTCCCGTAATCCCAAAATAAACCCTTTTTTTTTGGCAAATATTCAAAATTTTGTAAATTGGAATTTTTTTATGGGGAAACTACAAAGTTTCGAAGCTCCTGAAAAGGGACGAGTTGATGGATTCACTATACCATTTAGAGTTCTAATATACGGGGCCCCAAAATTTTCGAGATTACACCACATAATTTAATTGACACGACTACATCTTATTATATAATAACTCCCATTTTTAGTTCATATACTGTTTTATATAAAAATCGTGTATTTTTGTAAAATCTGAGTAATACTACAAATTTACAGGTTTTACAGGATCCCTCCCACTTAAAAGCCTTTAGTATGAAGCCAGTAGTTTGTACTGGGTCAAGGTAACAAATTAGGGGAAATCAATTTCCTACGTTTTGGATTTTTCCTCAACAATACACAATCATTTTTAAAAAGTTAGCCAAAATTTGGGTCTTTTTTCAAACGGGGAATATTTAAAAAATTTCACGAGTTTGTTAAACCCAATTGAAATCAAACACAACTTGGGAAAATTTTTGTCCCCTTTCCATTGGGGCGTCTTTTTCCCATTAGAGGACGTAAATCAAACTAATATATTAACGACTTTTTTTTCTTGCTCGATCCAAAAACCCCTCCTGAAACCACGAACAAAAGGCGCTGGCAAATTTGTTTTGGGGCTCCCTAACAAATCAATTTGGATCAGAGCAGTTTCGTTTTGCTCGATAGCCCCCCACCGGAAGGCCAACTTGGGGGTCTTTGATGGTTACTGGAAAAATGTAAAATAGTATTTCCTCCACCTCCTTTCAAAAAGTTTTGGTGGGATTTTTTAAGCCTGGAATACCCCTCCAAAATCAAATCCAAAAATGATAATCGTTCATTTTAAAAACCCGTATAATGAAAAATAAATTAAAGGATTTTTATTAATGTCCGTGAAGAGGCACGCAGACCGGGCCACGGGAAAAAAATAGCAGGTCAAACTATGTATCTGCCGACCACTCCACATCGGGGAACAAAAGGATTGTTCAGAAAAAAATAAAGAATTCCCAAACCAGACATCCAAGTTTGGTAAAAAAGGGGAAAACTTTTGGCACCCCCTTCTCACTCCCTCTCATTTTTAAATAAAAAGCTTTTTCAAATAGGAAAAAATTGTGGCATTAAAAAAAAAAAGTTACATTTTTGATTCATCTTTTCAATTTTGATAGCGCTAAACCTTTTAGAATAAATAAGGGTTTTTAAAGCAATCCCAAAGATACAATATAAAAAATGCCCCGACGTCACACCAAACCTCAAAATTTTGAAACCCCTTTTTTTGTAATAAATTGACCAAGACTGTCTCGGTGCCCGAGTTTCTCGGGTTTAAAAACAAACCGTAACGAAAAGTCGAGCCATTGAAAAAAGCGTCAGACAATGACCCACCCCCCGAATACATTGGGCCATCGGGGGGGGATAGATTTTTTTTGTGTACCTTTGGGGGGAAACCATAGAGTACGGGAAAGGGGGGAGTCAAAATGCTGATATAATCTATTCCCATAACAATTTATTAATGCACTCCATCAAATTTTTTTTTGAATTTTTTATGAAATTTTTTAATGGATTAAAAAGTTTTTTTTATAAGTCCCGGGAAACTAATATAATTGACCTATTTTGCCCAAAATATCTGTTTTTTTCATGATTACCAACATCCCCCTTTAAACACCTCTTACTGAATATTTCTTTTTTTGAATATCCCCCAAAGCTTTCTGGTCTACGGGGAAATTTGGTTTTAATGGAAGAATTAAACAAACTTTAAATCCTGTTCTAAACCTTAAAGGGGAAAAAATTTTCCCAACCCTATTTTTTGCCTAACCCAAGAAGGGGGATTTTTTATATGAAAATTGAAAAAGGCTGTGTAATTTTTTTTTTTAGTGTGTTCAAATCCTGTAAATTTTTAACGCCCATTGTTCAACAAACATCAAACCATTAAATTCGTTTTCTGCTTTCCTTGAAAATTGGTGGACGAGTTCCAAGTCACAGTCCCAAAAGGTCGTTTTCAAAAAGCTAATCTCTGACAAAACGTTTGACAACTTAGCATAAAAATAGTTAGGGGAATGATCTACAAAATTAAAGCCAAGTTTTAACATTTCCCCTGTTTTTTTCGTGGAAAAACATGATCATTCAATTCAAAAATCTAGATCCTGGATGAAGTCCCTTTTCTTGATTTTTGACTACCGTTTTGGACCTCCGGTGTTTTGCGTCCTCCTCTCTATACGTTTTTTGTATTTCTTTGGGGACGCACCACGGGTTCCGCTGCTGTCTAAAGGTGCAAAAGCTCCCAATCTTCTAATTTTTCATCAGTTGTGCTGTATTAACCGCGATTCTGAGCGAAGCTCCCTTTTGGATTGACCCCACTTTCTCTGGGTAACCAGGGTTTGCGTTTAAGGTAGACAGGAGTCGGAATTATCCTGATTGCCAGTTAAAAAAAGAATCATTATCGTAGTCCGTGTGTCCCGTTAAATTCGTTTTCTTTTTTTGCCATTTTTTCGCCTCCAATGTATACATCTTTCATTTTTTATACATTTTGGGGTTTTTATTCCCGTTTAAACCTGCATAATCCTGAGTTTTATCCCAATCCTGATCGGCCGAGAGTTTTTCTTCCCTTTCTTTCCTTTTTCAAAAATCAAAACCATAAGATTTTTTGAGCAGGCACAAAAATCATTTCCATTTTTCAAAATGTATCAGAATAATAATGTAGGGATCTTCCTAACCTCAAACCCCCTGGGACCATATTTTTTTTGCACATAGCTGCAAAATTTGGAATCCCCCATAAACGCTTCCCGCAAAAACTTTTTTTTTTATTTCCTCAACCATTTCGCATTCCAGTTGTGTTGGTCAGCTGTATCTTGCACTTCAAATACTTGTGCTACTTTATCTTTTCTGTTTGCACGTGTAGAAAAAGCCATGTTGGCAAACAGCAAATAATATAACTTTGCCAGCGCCTATCTGTTCGTGGTTACCCAGGATGGGTTTTGGATCGAGCCAAGAAAAAAGTCGATAATATATCACGTTCTGATTTACTGTCTTGAAACAAGATCCAATTTTGGCGAACATTTTAAAAAATGATGTCGATTTTTCCCAAAATCAAAACAGTGGGAAAAATTAAATTTCCCCAAATTTTAGTTACCTCTGAGCCAGTACAAACTACCTGGCTTCATACTAAAGGCTTTTATAGATGTGGAGGGCATCCCTGTAAAACCTGTAAATTTGTAGTATCTACTCAGACTTTTACAAATAATACACAGACTTTTTATATAAAACAAAATTGAACTGAAACCCAAAGGGGATTATCTATATAAAACGAGTAGTCGGGTTCAATAAATTATGTGGGATTACACTCGCAAATTTAAGACCCGTATATAAGAACACAAATGGTAAGTAATCCATCAACTCGTACCTTATCAGGAGCCTCTCGACACTTTGTAGATTGCCATAATTCCAATTTACAAAATTTTGAATCATTTGCCATTGAAAAGGTTAGTTTGGGATTACGAGGAGGCAATCTTGAATACAAACTCAAAGACAGGGAGGCATATTGGATTTATTTATTAAATTCTATAGTGCCATTTGGCTTAAATGCACGTAATGAAGTGTTGTTTCATTATTGAAGTATATATATGTATTTTTTCTGTGCATTTTGGATATTTTTTACACATTTCCTTTCATATTTTAAAAATCTCATGTTATAAGTGCTTTTGGCTGGTCTTTGCATAAGAAAATCCTTCTGTTTTATTTGGATGTTATTAAGCATTGTTATCATGCATATTATTATTTTCATTTTTGTATATTTTCTATCACATTTTATCTTTTCAGTTTTTCATAGTGGATATTGTGGACTGCAGCCAGGGCTCTCTGATCCCGTGCTGCTCGCACCACTTTTCGCGTTTATTGAGAATGAGCACCTATGGCTGGCAGTTGTGGGGGTCAGGTTATGGCTCTTTACGTTTTTCTGAAGCCACTCTTATCTGATGTGACTTCGGATGGTGTGCGGAGACCATCCTGGCTCACCTGCCTTCTTGGGAGATCGCGGTGTAGTATGGTTGACGTCATTGTGACGTCCCGAAAACATCGCGAAAACTTTGCCAGGTGTCCTCTCACTAGCGCGATTAGTTGTGTTGCGTCTACGCATGCGCGAGAGTCCGGGGCACTTGCTTGCGTTCATGATTTCCCACAGGTGATCACAATGAATCCATTTATTAGGTATATAAGTCATTGGGTATAATACTAATCATGCTAATGACAAAGGGGCCCGGAATGACCCGAAACGCGTAACCCACTACTGCTACTATTGTGTTTGTCACCATGTTTTAACTTTTGCAATAAAGGGAATCTCAGCTTTCATGGATCCTATCAATTACCATTAAAGTCTATGGTTTGGAACACCCATTTAAGCAATCAATTGCCTAAAGAAATTTCTCCTCCCTAAGAAAAACTGCCCTAATGGATACCTTCTAAGGCGCTTTTCTAAACGGCACGGGGGGCCCAAATCCCGGGTTTTTGGTTTGGGCCGGGACGGAAAATTTGCCCCTGTTGTGGGGCCCCCGCCCCCCGGCCACGGGGGGGGGGGGGGGTTTTCGGTTTTTTCCTCCGCGATGGGGCGGAGAAAAGCCCCCCCCCTTTTCACATTGGTTTTGCACAGTTTCCCCTTCCGGGAAACCCGGAGGGAAGATTGTGCTTTTTGGGAATTTTTTTTGCGGCCGGACCGGGGCCGAAAAAACGCTGGAGGGAAAACCCGGGTGCATGGGGACTGCGCAGGGGTTTTTTCCATAGACCCACCTTTTGTGCAAAATTTTCCAAGAGGGTTTTTTGAAAGGCTTTCTGAAAAACCGAAAACCCCTTTTTAAAAAAACCAAGCCAAAAACCCCGTTAAAAGGGGGGGAAAAATCCCTTTAAATTTTTTTCCCCCCCCCCAATGACCTTCCAGCTTGGTCCCCAGGCATTTTTATAAGCCATAAAAAATTCAAAAATTTGGGGACAAATTTTTTAAAAATTTTTTTTTTCCCTTTTTGGGGTTTCAATTATTTTTAAAATGCTTCTTTTTTTTATAAAAATTTTTTGTGAAAGAAAGAAAGTATTTTTTTGATTGGTTTCTATGGGCAACCTGATAAAATCTCGAAACTATTTATAATCGGGCCCCAAAAAGGATTACAGTGAATTGGGTTGAAAACCTTTTAAATTAAAGGAAAAGCGGAAAAACACATACGAAAACCCTTATTTTTCATTACAAGCCCATTGCGATCAATGGTGTTTTAATTTTTTCAACCAAGTAGTGTATTTTGTTTTTTTTAAAACTTTTAAAGAAAACAAAAAAAATTCAAACTGTTTTCCCCTTCAACGACACAAAAAGCTTGTATAGTTTTTAATTTGGGGGGGAAAATATAAGTGATATCCACACAGGATTTGTCTGAAAATTGACCATCCCCAAAAAGTAAACCATAATAAAAATAATTTTAAAAAGTTTTACTTTACTTTTAGTGTTTTTTAAAAAATGTTAATTGTGCACCCCAAAAGGGTTGAAAACCTGCAAGAAATACAGTATCTAAAAAAAATATTCCACCTCTTCCCATGCTTTATTGTATAAAAAATTCCAAAATTTTACATTGGATGTAATTAGGCGTTTTTGACAATTTTTTCAACTTGTAAACGAAATAGAGGGGCCCAAAATGCTTTTCAGTTTTTAGAACCAAAAAAATAGTTCAATCACTTTTTCACTCTTGTTACAATTACCCCCCTTTAATTTTAATTGCTGATCCCCCAAAATTTAAAAATACGAAACTATTTAAAATTTTTTTAGGGCGTGAAAATTTTTTTTTCTATAGGCACTGTTTTTAAAGAAAAAAATTAAAAAAAAAAAAGTGTAAAATGATCCAAAAAAAATGAGCTTTTGTAGAGTAACCAAAAGTTTTGTTTTCCCAGAAAACCAAAAATTCCGGGGGCCCCCAATTTTGTTTTACCTCATATATCAGACCCCCTTAAAAAAGGGTTTGGGTCTCTTTGGGTTTTCCTTTTAAACCTTTTAATTTTTCCTGTTTTTTTTTTTGGGTTTCCCCTTTTAATTTCCCAGGGGCTTTTTTTAACGGGCTTTATTTAGGCTCAGTGGGAACCCAAAGGGTCTGAGCTATAGCAACCAGGGCGGGGCAGCCTAAAAGGTAAAACAAACAGGCCCCTTAGTTTAAATGACCTAGGAGCTTATGCACCCCAATACAAAGGTGATATCAAAGGGAAAATGGGTAGGGAAAACTGTTTAAGGACACAAAATTGGGAAAAAGTGCTTTTTTTTTGCAAGATCTTTAAAAATAAAAAAAAATCTCTGTATTTAAAACAACCCTTTAAAGGCCCTAGCAGAAGAGGGGCTTTCCTTTTTGGTGTTGCCTGTTAGAAAGGGGCCCCACCAAATAACTGAATAAACCCAAAATTTAAATTTTTTTTTAAAGGGGTGTAGGAGGGTGAAAACCCGACCTTTTGAAGGGAAAATTGGGTTTTTTTTGGCTTTTTTAAAAAAAGCTCCACTTTTAAAAAGTTTTCCTTTAAATTGAATTGCGACTCACCAAATAATCTTTATTATTTGTAATTGCTCCCCTTGTTTTGGGTTGTGAAAAATTTCCCCATTTTCTCTACTTATGCAAATGCAGACCCTTCAGCAGAAAAAAGGGCTTTTATCCTTTTAAAGGGACCTAAGCCCAAACAAGAAAAAGCAGTATTTTCCTACTTTTTTTCAGGAAATCGGGGGAAAGCGGGATTTTGCTGGATTTTCTGCTAGTTAATTTTGGGAGATAAATTTCTGTTTAAAAATTTCCCATATTAGGAGTTTTATTTTTTTTTAATTTAATGCCTTTAGTTTTTGGGAACTATTAAAATTTTTTAAAATTTTAAACATTGCTAAGGGGGAAAAGGAGATTTTTTTTTTTTTGAAAGAAAAATTTGGATTACTTAATTTTTGAAAAACCCCTCTTTAATGTATTAAAAAAAATCCCAAAGGGCCAATTGACTTTTACAAAAAAGTGAAGCTTAAAGCCACACTTAATATTTACTTTTCCATGTTTTTCTTTATGAATTTAAAAATTAAGGGCGAAAAGGGAAATATTTTTGAGTTTTTTCCACCCAAACTTTATTTGGCCCACGGGCTTTTTTCCTACTTAGGGAACAGCCTTTGTTGTGCATTTCGGGCCCTTTTTTCATTGGGACTGGAAATGGGATAAAAACAAATGAAAAATTTCCCCTCTCAGTGGGGATGCATTTCCCTTTTAAGACTTCACCCTGGCATGGGGCTAAGGGATGGTGGGCCCCCCTTTAGCCCCCCCCGGCAGCAAAGAGATTAAATGAAAAAGCCCCCCTTTTCTATAAGCCCAAAAACAAAAGGTTTAAAGGGGCTCCCCTAAAATATATAATGAAAAACCCGATTTTTACTGTCCTTTTTTCCCTACAAAACTATTGAAAAAACATTTGAATTTTTTTCCCCCGAAATAAAAGGGAAAAATTTTGAGTATATTATTCAATTATTGCAAACCCCAAAGGGAAAAACACTATGGGGGAACAGTTGTTTTTAAACCCCGGGGCTGACCTTTAAAAAGTCTTTTAAACCCAAACAAACCCTTTAAAGAAAAACAATTCTTTTTTTACCTGTTTTTTTATGAGGTGCCCCTAAAGCAAAGAAAAAATTTCCCCACTGAAGTAAATTGGTTTTTTTTACATTTAAAACCCCAATTTTTTTCCCCCGTTCCAAATCAGATGTTTTTCTCCCCGCCCCATTTTTTTTAACCCGGGACCCGAAAAGTAATTTTTCTAGAGCATGAAAACCTGGACCCCATACAAAAAAAATTTAAAAATTTTCCCCCCCTGGAAAAGTACTATGGAATTAAGCGTGAAAATAAATTTTACACTTTGGGAAAAAGAAGGGGGTTTCTCCCCTTTGGTTCCCGAGCTAGCAAATTTTTTAAAAAAAGTAAAATTTTACTTTTTGGATTAAAAAAAAGATTTTTCCATCTACTCGGGGGTTGGTTCCCCTGCACTGTGATACCCAAAAAGTCCCCTAAAAATTGGGGAGCGGGGCCCTCTTTTCCATTGGGGGAAAAACTAGGCCCTTTTTTCCGGGGGGGCCCCAAAAATTTTAAAAAGGGGCCCCCAAGGGGGTTTTATGTATTTTCCCAAGAATAAAAGAAACATAACCTGGATCCCTTGGTTTGGGTTTGCTTATTTAACGGTTTTTTGGAAAATTTTTTTGATGTGCAAAAGTTAATAACCATGGTGGAAAAGGGAGCCAAAGGCCTTTCCCCGCTCTTTCAATTAGTCCCTTTTAGGGTGCCGGTTGGCCCCTGCCCCCGAGCCCCCCCCGGGGGCCCCTAATTCCCCGTTTTTTGACGGCTCCCGAGGGTTTTAGCTGGCTTTTCCACCCTTTTTTTTTTTCACTACAGGACTTAAACATCAACCCCCGGGTTTCCCAAGGTTTTAATTTTTATGAAATTAACCCAACCCGATAAAAACTTAATTTTAAAGGGAATTTACTTGGTACATTTCCCCCGGTTCCAAACATTGTTGACAATATATGTTGCCTTTCCCCTTTAAAAAATTACTGGTTTTGGGGTGTAGTGTTTTTTAGTGCAGTATATCTTTTGTAAAATTAAAATATTTGCATTTTTTAACCCGGGGTATACTTCATTTGAAAAAAGTTTTTTATACAAAGAGAGAACAGTCTTTTTTAGCAACCAATAACGTCTTCTAACGTTTCTTCAAAGGGGAAGGGCCGTATAATTTTTTTGCTGAGTTGAACTTTTATTGGTTTCCCTTTTTCCCTTCAATGTCCAAAAAAAGCTACTACCGGTTTTTCCCCCAAAATAAGACAGCGTCCTTTTCTTTTTTTTTCCCCTTTAAAAACCCCCCTTTTTTCCCTTTTCTTTCGGGGTTTTGTCTTATATTTTCAGGTAAAATGGCCCCATAGGCAGGTAAGGGAGGCTGTGGCAGGGTTAAAAAGGGGCCGGGTGTAAAGGGGGGGGGATAGGGCCGGCTGTAAAAAGGGAGGTATAGGCAAGGTTTTAGGCCTGTTTGGGAGGTAAAAGGCACTGTAGGCAGGTATAGGGACTTGGCAGGTAAAAAGGGGGCCCGGGTGTAGGGAGGTTTTAGAACCCGGGTGTACAGGTATAAAAGGGAAAGGGAAAGGGCGGGTAAGGGGGGAGGTATAGGCAGCTTAAAGGGAGGGAAAAGGCAGCTGTAAGGGGGGGTAAAAGGGCCGGGTGTAAAGGCCCGGGGATAAGGCAGCTGTAGGCAGGTAAAAAGGGGAATATAAGGCGGTAAGGCCCGCCCGTAGCCCGGGATAGGGGGAAAAGGGATAAGGGGAAAAACCGTAGGCAGTAAAGGGCAGGGATAAGGGAGGGATAGGCAGGGGTAAGCAGGGGATTTGGGCCGGGGGGAATCCCGCTGTAGGCAGGTTAAAAGGCAGCTGTTTTGGGAGGTTTTAGGCCTTGTAGGCAGGTAAAAGGCACTGTAGGCAGGAAAAAGGGCAGATAAAAGGCAGGGTGTTTTGGGAACAAAAAACCAAAAAAAAAAAACAACACAAACACTTTCCTGGATCCCCGCGCTCCTCTCCCGCCCCCTCCTCCCGGGGTCGCTCTATCTTCTTGCCGGGACAGGGGGGGTGACATCCCTCAGGCCCCCGCACCCAGCCCCTTTAAAGGGCGGTAGCTTTTCCCGGGCAGCCGCGAAATCCCTGCGGCCGCCCCCGGGGGCCACTGCGGACACGGAGCGCCTTTCCCCCCCTGTTGGGCCCCCCAAATTGGGGATCCCTTTCCCCTTCTAAAAGCTTTTCCCGGGGGGAAATCGCAAAATAGTGAAGGAAAACCCCCAACAAGTGTCGGGCCAGCCAAAAGCGCCCGGAAAACTGGGGCGCTGTTTTAAATCGGCCAAATTCAGCTAAAACTCAAACCCGGGCCCCTTTATAGGTTTCAACCCTGCCAGTAACGGGTTTGGGCCCCCTTTTGCCTTCCCGAACTGGGCCCCAAAATTTTTCCCTGGGAAAAGATTTTCCCCAATGTTTTTTTCCAAAAAATGCTCAATTGGTAAACCCAAAGGGGCCCCCAAAGGGGTGCCAAAAAATATTCCCCCCCACCATGACCCACCACCCCCCACCTTAAACCCTTGAAAACAAGGGGAGGAAAGGATCCATGTTTTATTTGTTTTACCCAAATTCTTTGGGCCCTACCCCTCCGAAAAGTCGCAGCAAAAATCGAAAACTCAAACAGACCCCGGCAACGTTTTTTTTTTTTCCAAACTTTAACCGTCCAATTTTTGTTTAGCTTGGGGAAAAATTTGGGGCCTCAAATTTTTTTCCCGTTTCCTTTTTGCTGAAAGGAGTGGCACCCTTTTGGTCTTTTCTGCCCGTTTTAAACCCCCCTCTGGGCCCCAAAAATTTTGCCATACTGGTTTTCAGAGATGCTCTCGCTTAAACCCTTTTTTTGTAACCGGGGGGCTTTTGAGTCACTGTTTCCCTTTTTATCGGGGTCGAACCCGTCCCCCCCATTTTTCCTTTGACCCCCCGGATCAACCAAAGGCAAATTTCCCCCCAACCCCGGGCTGCCGCCACGGATTTTTTTCTTTTTTTTGGACCATTCTCTTAAACCCAAAAAGGTGGTTGTGCGTGAAAATCCCCGGAATTTAGCAGTTTTTTGAAAAAACCCCAGAAACCCGCCCTTTTTGGGAAACCCAAAAAACCATCAACGTTCAAAAAACACTCAAAACACCTTTTTTTCCCCCTACTGTTTCTCGTTTAAAACCTTCAGGAGATTGTCTTTTAAACCCTGTCCTAAAAAACCCCAAATTCACTTTTTTTAGTTGCCGCCATGTGAAAGGGTGATTAGAAAATTTAAATTTTAACGAGCAATTTGGGCAGGGTACCTAATAAAATGGGCCGGGGAGGTAAAATGCCTCCCTGAGGAGCCGCATATAGCTGAAGCGCCCCCTTGGCGCCCGAGCGCAGACAAAGTACAGTTTTCTACTCTTACTTTCCGGGGGGAAAGTTTTTACATTTTGTCCCACCTCCCCCAAACCCCCCTACGTCCTTTCTTATCAGGGGTGGTTTTTACTATCGGGGAAAAACGGGAGC
>JAODAL010069798.1:0-16196 GCA_025379985.1 Phyllomedusa bahiana
AGAAAGGCGTCAAGCAGAGAAAAACATCCTCTTTGGTCTCTTGATCTTTTAACATGCCTTCTGACCCCAACCACATTTTGTCATCAAAGAGGTCTTCAGAAAATGGATTATCCACAGTGGTGGGTACACGAGTTGACATTTGGGCTGCTTCATGTTGGACGGATGCTGATGATGCTGATGACGACATTTGTGGCCGTGACTGGGAGGACGAGGAGGTAAGACTGCTGGATGCAGGTTGCATTAACCACTGAAGGACAGATTGGCGACGCTGTTCGTTACTGAGATTTACAGGGCCCTGACCCAGCGATGACAGGCCTGACGGTCCTGCAACTGACGATCCGCTGGCATGCGTGTTGTCGCCAGCACTGGAAGGAGCACCTTCTCTCGTACCTCTACCTCCATGTCCTACCCCCCTCTTTGCTCGCTTTCCACCTGAATTTCGCTCCATGTTCAGAAATATAAAAATTTGAGAAGGTATGGAAGAGTTTTGGAAAGTCTCTTATTAAAAGACGGCAAATCACAGCTATTCTCAAATCCCTCAAATCAAAACAAAATTGCTGGATTCAAATTTAACTGCAAAGGGGAGATCTATCAACAAAGCTGGCCTGCCCAAAGTGAAAAAAAACACGTATCTGAAATGTATACGGATATTTAAAAAATATTTTTGTCACCTATCAGTACACCCGTGGTGACTACAAAATTGCTGATTCACTTTTTAAATGCAAGGTGCCTCAATGAACAAAGCTGTATGCGCCAAAATGAAAAAAAAAAGTATCTGAAATGTTTTGGATAATAAAAGGGGATTTTTGGCACCCATCAATTCACCTTGGTGACACAAATTTCTTATTCAAATTTAACTGCAAAGTAGATTACCACAAAGTGGCCGCACCAAAGTGAAAAAACACGTATCTGAAATGTATTCGGATAATAAAAGGGATTTTTTTCACCTTTTTAAATTTACCTGTGGTGGGCTACAAAATTGCTGTATTACATTTAAGTGCAAGGGGCCTAATGAAAAAAGCTGTAGTGGCCAAAGTGAAAAAACCTATTGAAATGTTTCGGATAATAAAAAGGGATTTTTGGACCTCTCAAATTTACCTTTGGGACTCAAAATTGCTGTATTCACATTAAGTGCAAGGGGCCCAAAGAACAAAGCGAGGGGCCAAATTAAAAAACACGATCTGAAAGTATTCGGATAAAAAAAAGGTTTTTTTGGCACCATCAATTCAACCCGTGGTGACACAAAAATTTCTGTATTCAAAATTTTAAGGAAAGTAATTATCCCCAAAGGGCCTGCCCAAAGTAAAAAACACGTATCTGAAATGTTTCGGATAAAAAAAAGGTATTTTTGGGACCTTTTCAATTCACCCTTGGGGACTACAAAATTGCGTATTCAATTTAAGTGCAAGGTGCCTCAATGAACAAAAATGTAGTGGCCAAAGTGAAAAAACACTATCGAAATGTATTCGGGTAATAAAAGGATTTTTGGCACCTTCAATTTCCCCGTGGTGACTACAAAATTGCTGTATTACATTTAAGTGAAATGCCTCAATGAACAAAAATGTAGTGCCCAAAGGAAAAAAAAAAATATCTGAAAGTATTCGATAAAAAAGGTATTTTTTGGGGACCCAACAATCACCTGTGGGGAAACAAAAATTTCTGTATTCAAAAATTAACGCAAAATAATCTATCCCCAAAGCTGGCCTGGCCAAAGTGAAAAAAAACTATCTAAATATTTCAAATAAAAGGTATTTTTTTCACCTTTCAATTCACCTGTGGTACTACAAAATGCTGTATTCACATTTAAGTGCAAGGGGCCTCAAGAACAAAGCACTGGGCCAAAATGAAAAAAACTTTTCTGAAATGTATTTTGGTAATAAAAAGGGATTTTTTTGGGACCTATCAACCTGTGCTGACTACAAAATTCTGGGTTCTTTTAACTGCAAGGGGGGCTATATCAACAAAAACGGGAAAGGGCAAAATTGAAAAAGAAAAAACCCATTTAAATGTAACTGATAATAAAATGGGGTTTTGCACCTAACAAAGAACCCGCATTAAACTTTTAAAAAAAAAATTGAATCCTAATATAAGTTCAGGCTGCCCAATATCCAGGAAATATTTTAAAAAAAACTGTTTAAAAATAAAGCTAAATTTCAGTGGGAATTTTCTTTCCTAAGCCCTTGGGGGAACTATAAACCCGTTTTCTTTTTTAAAATGCTTGTCTGTGTTCCGCCCGGGGACCCCCCCCCCCCCCCTTTCCCCCCCGTGACTTTTAAAAGCGGGGGATGTCCTTTAAAAAATTTCTTTCCCAATACCCTAAAACTTTAATTTTCTATTTCACTAAAATTGTAAAGGGTTTACAGCTAAACCCGTTGAGCTTTCTCTGTTTAATAAATTGAATAAAATTTTGTTGGAAACTTTTTTGGACAGAAGCAGAGCACCCAATCCTACTGCAAAGAGACCTTTACAGACACTGATCAATGAAAAGGAAGGGGGCTGTTTTATGTAAAACAGGGCAAGTATTTTTTTCCCGAAAACGCAACCATACACATCCCCGTCGAAAATCGCACACACATCTCAACCCCTGCTTTTATTCTTTTTTCTCTGTCCGTCTCCATACTTTCCCTGTCCTCTGAATAACCTTCATTGGGGCAAGTCTTCCTGTACCTCCCTTGTACAATTCAAGGAACTTTTTTTTTCCAGCTATTTGTAATGCAAAATTTTTAGTAGTTTTTTTTCTAGAAAACACATTTTAAAAAAAAAGGATGGAATCCCCCTGTCCCTTTGTTTTCCTTTTTTTTAATTTTATTAAAATGGGTTGTCTCAATACAGGGTTTTCTAGCTTTTTTTAAAGATTTGGGAAAAAAAAGTCATTTTTCCCAATTTTGGGGTCCAAATTAAAAAGTGTCCCACCATTCCTTTTTACAGCACCATCACCCCTTTAGCCACTCTTGACAATTGGGGAAGAAAAAATGTCTGTTAGAAACCACATTTTTTACAATAGGACCTGTAGTCTAGCGCATTTCACAGCAAAAAAGCCCCGAAAAATTCAAAACATGACCCATGAGCCACTTTTGACAATTGTGAAGAACAAATGTCTGTTAGAAACAACATTTTTTTTTATAATGGACCCCGTAGTATAGCTGCATGTCACAGCAAAATGCCCCCAAAAATTCAAAACATGACCCCCTGAGCCACTTTTGACAATTGTGAAGAAACAATGTCGGTTAGAAACAACATTTTTTTATAATTTGGACCTGTAATATAGCTGATGTCACAGCAAATGCCCCCAAAATTCAAAACATGACCCTTGAGCCACTTTTGACAATTGTGAAGAACAAATGTCTGTTAGAAAAAAACTTTTTTTATAAAAAGGACCTGTTTGTATAGCTGCATGTCACAGAAATAAGGCCCCCAAAATTCAAAAAAATGACCCTTGAGCCACTTTTGACAGTTTTTGAAGAACAAATGTCTGTTAGAAACAACATTTTTTTTAATAGGACCTGTTAGTATTGCTGTATTTCAAAGCAGCATGACCCAAAAAAATTATAAATCTGACTTCTCAGCCACTATTAAAAATTGTGGGTGGAGAAATGCCACTTAGAAGCCACATTTCTGTTCCAAAGGACCATGATTATAGCTGTATCTCACAGCAACATGACCCTAAAAAATTATAAAATTTTACTTCTCAGCCACTATTAAAAATTGTGATGGAGAAATGCCCCCTTAGAAACCACATTTTCGTTTCCCAAAGGACCTTTATTATAGCTGTATCTCACAGCAACATGACCCCAAAAAATTATACATATGACTTCTCAGCCACTATTAAAAATTGTGATGGAGAAATGCCCCTTAGAAGCCACATTTCTGTTCCAAAGGACCATAATTATAGCTGTATCTCACAGCAACATGACCCCAAAAAATTATAAATATGACTTCTCAGCAACTATTAAAAATTGTGATGGAGAAATGCCACTTAGAAGCCACATTTTGTTCCAAAGAACCATAATTATAGCTGTATCTCATGACCTCAAAACCATTGACAATGCAAAAACTTCTAAAGATAAACCAGCAAAACTAGGCCCAACTAAAGTGTTTCTTCTGCTCCCAAACCTGGAAGACAGAAGGCTGGCTGCTAGACTGGCTGCTGTACGGCGTGCAGGTCGTCAAACTGGCGGAAGGAGAAGGGGTAGGATGGCGGAAGGAGAAGGGTCTCTGGTGGTGCTGGTGGTACTCGGGCGACGGTGGAGGCTGAAGCGGAGGCTGATCCCTGATCATGACTCTGAGAGACATGGGCAGCTGAGGAATGCTTGGTGGTGGCGGAGGAGGCGGAGACAGAGGGTGTGACAGTGGTTGGAGGCCCGGCGTCGGTCTGGCCTTTTTGGCCAAGTGTTGCCTCCATTTCAACTCATGCATTCGCTGCATGTGACTAGACATGTTGGTGGTGGTTAAACACCTAAGATTCTTGCCTCTACTTATGCATTTACGGCAAAGGCGGCATATGACATCGCTGGGTGAATCAGAGGCTTGCTCAAAGAAGGCCCAGGCTTGAGAGGTCCTGGACCTTTTTGACGGCGATAAGCGAGGAGCGGGGTTTCCGCTGACCGTGGCTGGCGGAATCATATCAGCGGACTTCTGCGACCGCCCTCTCCCTTTTTGAGGCGGAACCCGTACTGACACTAACCCCATCGTCTTCCTCCTCGTCCAGTGATGAAGCGCTCGCAAGCAAATTCTGCTGAACAGACCATGTTGGATCCGCAATGTCGTCATCATCATCATCAACACAGGTGACTTCGTCGTCCTGACATTCTGCATGCAGGAGCTGTGGGCTACAACAAGAGGGACTGCAAGGCGTTGCCGACCGCCCGGGATTTTTGCCGATTGACCGGCTTCGTTCTCCTCTCTGATGGCATCAGTAACTGGGCGTCAGAGCAGGAAATCATCCTCTTTGGCCTCTTGATCTTTTAACATGCTTTCTGACCCAACCGCATTTTGTCTTCAAAGTGGTCTTCAGAAAAGGGATTATCCACTGTGGTGGGTACACGAGTTGAAATTTGGGCTGCCTTCGCTTCATGTTAGACGGATGCTGATGATGCTGATGACGACATTTGTGGCCGTGACTGGGGTACGAGGAGGGTAAAAAGTGGATGCAGGTTGCATCAACCCTGAAGAACAGATTGGCGACGCTGTTCGTTATGAGATTCACAGGGCCCTGACCCAGCGATGACGGGCCTGACGGTCCTGCAATTCGACGATCCGCGGGGCATGCGTGTTATCGCCAGCACTGGAAGGAGCCTTCTCTCGTACCTCTACCTCCATGTCTACCCCCCTCTTTGCTCGCTTACCACCTGAATTTCGTCCATGTTCCCGAAAGATAAAAATTTGAGAAGGTATGGAAGAGTTTTGGAAAGTCTCTTATTAAAAGACGGCAAATCACAACTATTCTCATATCCCTCAAATCAAAACAAAATTGCTGGATTCAAATTTAAGTGCAAGGTGCCTCTATCAAAAAGCTGGCCTGCCCAAAAGTGAAAAAACACATATCTGAAATGTATACGGATAATAAACGGTATTTTTTGCACCTAAAAATACACCTGCGGTGACAACAAAATTGCTGTATTCAAATTTAAGTGCAAGGTGCCTCTATCAAAAAGCTGGACTGATCAAAAGTGAAAAAACACCTATCTCAAATGTATACGGATAATAAACGGTATTTTTTGCACCTAAAAATACACCTGCGGTGACGACAAAATTGCTGTATTCGAATTTAAGTGCAAGGTGCCTCTATCCACAAAGCTGGACTGACCAAAAGTGAAAAAAACCTATCTGAATGTATATGGATAATAAATGGTATTTTTTGCACCTAAAAATACACCTGCGGTGACGACAAAATTGCTGTATTGAAATTTAAGTGCAATGCAATGTCTAAACTAAGTCTGGGCTGCACTATATCCACTATCCTTTAAAGAGCTTGTCTGTATTCGCCCGCGGCCCCACTCCCTGCTCCCCCCGTGATTTTACAGGGCTAGATGCTCCTTTAAAATTCTCAGCCTAACTACCTAAAATCTGCAAATCTCTAATCTACCTAAGTTTTAATGTTCACAGCTAAAAGTATAGCTGTCTCTGTGAACAAATAGAACATTTTCGCTGAGCTGTTTGCTGAGCTGTTTGGACACAGACCGAGCGCACGTCCTACTCCTATGAGACACTGACACACACTGATCAATGAACAGGAAGGGCTGTTCTATGTAAAACGACGAGGTCATGTGATTTTTCCAGCCAATCGCAACCATACACATCCCAGTCATGACGTCGCACACACATCTTACCCTGCTCTATTCTGTAAGTTGATTTGCTGGCCGCCAAAATGACTGGAAGCGCCGAAAATGGCACGATATTAATAGATTATGCGCAGATTTTCACCTAAATTATCGCATGATCTATAAAATCCGATCAACAAAACCCATGCCGATTTCAACTTTGTCGATAATAATCGCTCAACACTAATAGTCATAAGTTAGTGTGGGTATTATTGACTATTGATAGGGTTTATGAGGGGTCATAAAGGGATGAGTCCGTCCAGATTTCCCATTTCTCTTTAATTTTAGGGACCCTATGGGGGGGAACCACAAGAGAAGTTTCGCATTTAAATTGGTAATTGACTCTATTTATGATTTCTTTGATGGACAAAGTATTTGATGATTTCCAGTGGTTAGCAATAGTCAACCTTGTAGCTACTAGGATATGAAAAAGAACTGTTCTGAAAGGGAATGGGGAATCTTCAAGATTAATGTCTAATAAAGCAAGGGCCGGGGTGAGATTAGTCTTAATTGAAAGTAGGTTAGATATTAAATCCTCGACTTGGGCCCAAAGAGATGAAACAATAGGACAGGTCCACCACATATGCAGTAGCGTTCCAATAAAGCCACATCCTCTCCAACAAAGGGCCGATCCCTGCTGGGTGAAATGGGCCATTCGAGCAGGGGGGAGATACCATCTCAGGTGGATTTTCTTCATTTTTTCTAAATGGTTTATGCACTTGGAGTGTTTAATGGAAGAGGTGCTAGCTGTTATCCACTCGTCGTACGAAAACGAGGTAGACAGATCCTCCTCCCATTTTCTGATGCAGGTTGATTTAGAGTGGGAATTGGCACTCAATAATGAGTTATATGTAATCGATAAGCCTCTTCCAAAACCTTTTTGTTTTTTTAAGAGGTTTAGATAAAGCGGAACTGGTTTAGTTTTCTTAGGCCAGGCCCAACTCTGGAGTGCATGTCGGATTTGTAAATATTTGTAAAAATTAGTGCGATCCAAGTTGTAAGTTGTCATTAATTCAGAAAATGGTTTGAGCACCTTTTTATCATATAAACTTGCTAGAGATACAATACCCCCTGCCGCCCATTTGTCTAACAGAAGATGTGGGATCGCCAAGTGAAGTAAGGATAGTGTACACTCTTTTTTTGAAAAATATATCCAGTTCATAGGTTTGACAAATGTCTTCCAGGCTTGGAAAGCAGGTTGGAGGGAGGGAAGGGTTGGAATTTACATGTTTAAAGGTTCATTTGTTTGCTATAAAAAAGGTCTTTAACCGTGTGAGGAAAGGTCGAGGAATTTTCAATCTGAGACCAATGATGATCATTGGGTGCGGTCCAAAAATATTGTACGGGTTCAAGCACAGAGGCGATATTGTAAAGTTTCAAATTAGGTACAGACAGCCCGCCCTCTTTGATGCTGAGGAATAAGTGTCTCATATAAATTTCATAAATAGAGATTGAAGTTTAAGCTTTTAATTATTGTTGGGAATATGAATGGGAGAGAACGCGAGACGTAGAGGAACCTAGGGAGTAACAACATTTTGGTGATGTTTATCCTAGCTAACCAAGATAACCGATTCTGAGATAGACGGTTCACTTCTTGTGCTAAAGTATCATATAGTGAATCTATATTACTTGTAATTGTAGATTCTAGAGAGGGAGTAATTTTCATACCCAAGTAGGTAAGAATCTCAATTGTTGTAGCATAGGTTTCTGGTCTGGGGTAATATGAAGTGGTAGGACAGTGGATTTCGTCTTGTTTAATTTGTAGTAAGAAACTAAGGAGAATGAATCTAGAATCTGCAGAAAGGATTGAAGGGAATTTTCAGGGTCTTGACACATGATTAAAATATCATCTGCGAACAGACTGATTTTATGCGATTGCCCATAAAGAGAGATTCATGAAATTTAAATGGTAGTTTTGTCTAATCAGTTCATAAAGAGGTTCCATACACATAATAAAAATGAGAGGAGAAAGCGGGCACTCCGGACGTGTGCCATTAGATATAGAAAAGGCCGACGATACAAAACCAGATGCTAAGACCCTAGCTGAGGGGGAGGAATATAATGAAGTTATAGCATTAAGTATAGGGCCTGGGGAATCCAAATTTTTCAAGACCTCTTTAAGATTAATCCCAATTTATGTCGGTCGAAGGCCTTTTCTGCATCCAATGATAGTAGGATAGAAGGGGTTTTATCTAAACTAATTTTGTGGATCACGTCTATTACTCTTCTTATGCCATCCCTCGCCTGGCGTCCTTTAACAAAACCCACTTGATCTTTATTGATCAAGTGCGGCAGAATATTACTAAGTCTGTTTGCAAGGATTTTGGCGAATAATTTAATATCACAATTCAATAGCGATATAGGTCTGTAATTGGAAACTTGATCAAAATTTTTTCCCGGCTTCCATATTGGTGTAATGTTGCGCATAGCATTTCTTGGGGGGCATATCCTTTTTTTTATTATCTCTTAAAAGATAGATGCAAGGTGTGGCGTGAGAGTAGCAGAAAATAGTTTATAGTATTCATTTGAGAAGCCGTCTGGGCCTGGGGCTTTATTAAGTTTGGAAACTTTGATAGTGGATTCTATTTCTCCAATCTCTATTGGGGCATTCAATAGATCGAGGTGGGTTGTCATCAAAGTGGGTAGTTGTATTTTACCTAAGAATGAATTAATATTATCTTTTAGGACCTTAGGAGTAAATGGGTCATCTTTTAGATTATATAGGTTATAGTAGTACTTTGCAAAGGCATCTGCTATGAGTTGGGGATTATAAATTTTAGAGTTGTCAGGATTTGTGATACGAGAGATCCTAGATTTTGCTTGTAGGTTTTTAACTCTATTAGCTAACAACTTAGATGGGCGGTCCCTTGAAAATAAAAATTCCATTTAAGTCTGGACAAAGTAGCTTCGTAATTTTTGATGTAATAAGTTACGAAATTTATTCCTACATGTTGTTTTAAATTTCTCTTTAGTTATCGGAGGAGGGGTTTAATTTAAATTGCTTATTAAGCATTCGGTTCCTTAATTAGAGTATTTAATTTTACTTCCCTTTTGCATTTTTCTGTGGCTGATATTTGGATACAGATGCCTCTAATTACAGTTTTATGAGCGCACCATAAGGCTTCTGCTGATGGAGCAGATGGGGTGTTAAGAGAAAAATAATCTGTGATCGCCCTTTGAATTTCATCTACTATTTTAGGAGATTTGAGTAAAAAGTGATTGATTCTCCAGGATCTATATAGTGGGGCAGGAGTTTTGTCTGCGAGGGTTAAGAATATAGGTGCGTGATCCGACCACGAAGCGACCCCTATTTCTGCATTAAGAATATTCTGAAGAGCTCCTCTGTCTACTAGAATATAATCAATTCTTGAATGGATATTTTTGGAGTGGGAGTAAAAGGTGAAGTCTTTTTCCTCGGCGTGTAAGTATCGCCAAGGGTCGTGCATACCTTCTCGTGCTAAAAGGTGTTTAAGATCTGGGGAATAATGAGATCCACCAGATGATTTATCCAGCTGTTTATCAATGACTACGTTATAATCCCCACATACCACCATTTTACCGTTTGAGAACCTTCTTGCTTTAGCAATTAGTTTGTTACTAAAAGATATTTGTCTAACATTAGGAGCATACAAGTTTACCAAAGTATATGGATTAGAGTTTAGTTCACATTGAATGATAATAAATCTCCCTTTAGGATCGGTTATGGAATGAAGGAGCTTAAATGCAATAGTGTCACGTATCATAATTGCTACTCCAGCCTTTTTTTGGTCTAATGTTGCAAAAATAGAATGGGGGAAGCTTTTATGCTTCAAACGGAAAAGATCACTGGATTTTAAGTGTGTCTCTTGTAGGCACAATATGTCAACTTTAGATTTTAGCACTTCCTTCCATAACGCTGATCTCTTGTGCGGAGAATTGAGGCCATTGACATTATAGGACATGACCTTAATCTCCATAGTAATCTCTAGGAAGATTAGTTAGGAACCACAATCTGTTAAAATGGGAATCATATGTCTCAACAAGAATATATGACTTGGATGCTATGGCAAAAGACCTATAAACACAGGTAACAGCAATAGGTCGAGTGGGAACAACCATAAACCAAAACAGGAATTGCTTCCGTGGTGGGAAGCCAAAAGTGGGAAAGAGTCCTTGTGTGGAGCCTACAAGGGCAAAAGAAAAGAGACTGAGGGCACTCAGACGGTCAAAACTTCCATCAAGAAAGTCTGAGGGAATGCTGGGCTCTTTGCCTCTGGGTTTAATCAGTCATTCTGTTTTGACCTGGATCGTCGAACAGGATCTGACCATAAGGGCGTAATTAAACCAGGTCTATTGCCATCTTTACTTGTTGGGGAATTAGACGGAGTGGAGATCAAGCCCCAGGATAGCAGGACTTCTTTGGCTGAAGAAGGATTGAGGCATACCACTGTAGAGGAATCTTTGGAGATAATCAGCTTGACCGGAAAGCCCCAATGATAGGGAATGTTGTTTTCTCTCAAGATTTTTGTTGCCGGGGCGAATTCTTCTAGGCATCGTGCCCGCCGAGAGGTCGGGATAAATTGAGATATTCTTGAATCTTTCAGGGAGGTCCGAGAAACTTCAAATAGCTTTAAGAAAACCCTCTTTAGTTTTGAAGAAGTGGATTCTCGCTATTACGTCTCGAGGAACCGATGAGGCAAGATGCTTCGGTTTCGGCAACCTGTGTATGCGGTCTATCATTAGGTCTTGCTCCGATGCCTCTGGGAGGACCAAGGTCATAAGATCCGTGAGAAATTGAGATAAGGCATCTGGGGAGATTGACTCAGGAATGCCTCGCAATCGGATATTGTTGCGACGTGAGCGATCTTCAAGGTCTAGTACTTTTGATGATAGTTTTTGGACTTCTTCTTCTAAGGCCGCATTGGCGTCAATTAACATATTATGCGATTTTGCAAATTCCCCCATTTTCTTCTCCACATGCTCAGTTCTGGATACAAGTGTTTGCATATCCATCTTGAATTCTGTCATCATTTGTTTAAAGTCATTTTGGAGGGATTCTCTAAATGATGAAAACACACGTTGGAGGGTTTGCTCTGCTGTGCAGAAGGATTCGGAGGCACTTTGATGATCCATGTCGACTGAGTCGTGTCTGGAAGATGATTGTGATAGAGATGGGGATAGGGCACGTCTCTCTCTGTTTTGAGAACGGGTCGAAGGAGTTTGGAAAAATTCTGTTAGCTTAGTGGGTTGGGACTTGTTTTTTTTTGAGTTTCCACCCATATTTCAGTTTAGGGTAGATATAGTTGAATGAGTTCTGCCCCCTCTTTTGTGGTTTTTTTTTTTTTTCTCCTTTTTCCTCTGACAGCAAAATCAGTAGGGTAGAGAGATGCCCTAAAGGTAGCAAGAGCAGAACTGTTTCTTTAGATGTATGATAGGGCCCGGTAGCTGGGAGTATGGAGTACAGACTGCGAGGTTCTTGAAGGCCCCCACTGAGTTTATCCGGGTCTTATACTGATGTGTTCATTATTATCCAGGCGCAATCAATGGTTTGATGAGCAACCTTTTAAGAGAGTGATCAGCTGTAGAAAGGGCTGTTGTCGAGATAGAGAGTAATGTCCTGTCACTAAGGCGATCTAAGCTTCTGTCAGGTGTTTCAGGTACAAGGTATCTATACTTTAGTAAGCCAGTTATGGTTATCTGGCTATCTGCAGCTCCTAAGCTGAAGAGCAGGATAAGATGGGAGTTGGAGGATTATTGTGGTTGTTGGCGCCAAGGCGGCCAAGATGGCGTATCTGTAAATTCCCCGACTAAGGGCAGGATAGGGTGGGAGTGAGAGGGCAGCTGATGTTATGGTGGCCTAGATGGCGTCTGCTTCTTTTAGAAATTCCCCCCGTTTAGGTGGCCAGATGTTTCAGATGCAGGGTATTTATACTGTAATGAGCCAAATGTGGGTATCAGGCTATTCGTGGTTCCTCTGCGGAAGAACAGTATAAGGTAGGAGCAAAAGAATTGCTGACGCTGCTGGTACTACGGTGGCCAAGATGGCGTCTGATTCCCTTAGAAATTCCCGCCACTCACCGGGGAAGCCCAAAATAGTTAGGAAAAATCACAGAAGGTGCTAGTTCAGAACGGCATCAGCAGTCAGTTTTAGGACTAGTTGGGCAGGAAAGTAGATATCATATAGCGTAATTCCTGAGGGTCACAATAACAGTTTAAGTATCCTCTGCAACTGTGCCACAGTTGGTTATCAGCGATGAATGGCACCGGGTAGGTAAGGCCCAAGTTATGGAATGGAATGCTGAATTATGCTGCTTGTAGTTTAAGGGACCAATGCAACACCTTCTAGTCGGGATGCCAGTCATCCTGGAACCACAAGTATTGGCTTTATATGCAGTGGTAACTATCTGTTATAGTTATCTTGGGCTCCCCTGCAGTAAGTCAGTGCAGAACAAGAATGACCAGATTATTGCTTTTGTCCCTCTTTATGATGTGTATACAGCAAAGATGGTGCCTCCTCTCCCTGGGACTTCCCGCCACATCCGGGGAATCTCTCTGTTCACGGGTCGGGCCTCCACACGTTGAAAAAGCTCCGCTCACACTTGGGGTTCTTAGGGTCGTTGAACCGAGGACTCTGGAGCAGGTAAATATCCCTTCTGGTCTTCACAAGTTCTCCGGCTATGCTCGCTGTAGCAGGCTGGCTCAGAGGGGTGGACACGAGGAGAAGATGGCGTGCTCCCCGGGAGGTGCCTAGCTCGCTCTGCGCGGTGTGCGGATCGCTGCGATGTCGAAGCAGGCAATCACTTACTCGCACATCACGGCTCCAGGAGGAGGTTGTAGCCGGGCTGACAAGGAGGTAGGCTGTGCGGGCAAATCCTTCGTCAATCTGCGTCTTTCTCTGAGATGGCGGCGGTGACCGCAGGCAAATTCCGACGGGGTAATGGATCCTCTCTCAGTTACCCAATTTCTCAGCAGTTGCTCCAAATGATTGCCGGGATGGTCAGGATCAGATGCTCCACAAATATAGGAGGTTTGAGACAAAAAATGGGCTTATTTGAGCCGTTATAGGTAAAGTTCCCTCAGAGCTCTCTCACTACATGTCCAGCACCATGCAGGCCCAGACCACGTCCCCCTGATATACTTATCTTGATTAATGCTGTTTCATGTTAACTATTGTGGTGCTCAGTATTTAAGTTTATTCTAGTATATTAGCCCAGCCCGGTGCGGGGATGGGACCCATTCGTGCTGTTGAGCTCGTCTTTGCCAGTGTGACGGAGTTTGGGCTCCTCTGTGCATGTGCTCCCCCTCTGTGTCATGCATGCGCTGTTAGGTTTGGGAGACGCCGGAGCTTCGTGCCGCTCGATCGACGTGTCCAGTTAGTAAGTAGCTGACTGTATGTAATTGTATTCATATTATACTCCTGAGTATTGGTATATGATACATCTATTGTTGATTCACATACACTATGGATGTACTTTATAATGTTTGTTAATGTCACTGATTATTTATATATATGGTACATCTCATTGATCGTTATTTTTTTCACTTAACCATTGATGAATATATCACTGTTTGTTTTGCTTGAGAACGTTGCTGCTGTTAGGTAAATAAATTGTCCTCCTTTTTTGGAAGTGCTGCCTAATTCCTTCATTTTTTAAGTTTCTGGCTGACCATGATCCAGGTCTGATTGGCGTGCACTCTGCTATATTTGGGTTTTGTTAAAAGTTCTTGCTCATAAACACATTTTTTGGGATATATAGAGGTGAATGCAGTCGACTGGAAGCTCCTGGTATGTTTGGCATAACCAATGGAGATGACGCTGGACCCAGGTGGGACTCTCACTTTTAACTATACTGGGACATCCCCTTCACATTCCCTGTCACACCCTCTCCCACCCCTGAGATGATCTACACTCTCCTCCCTTCCAGGGCCATGCTGTTTCTAGCTTTGGACACGAATGGACTATGTCGCGGCAGGGCAATGCCGCAGGTTCATTGCTCTGGTATCATCAGAACCATTTGCACCCAAGCTACGCTGGGATACCAAAATCTGGGTTACTGCTCTGGTCGTGGTACCAGTTACCCATTTCTTCCTGCCTGTTGGTCCTACAAAGGAGTGAATGACCGCTATGTGTGTGGGGCGAGGTCATATTTACAAATATGAAATCGGGGGTGTGCTTGGGACGTAAGGTTCTTCCATATTTCTTTATGGAACTTCGGCACCGGGTGTCTGCCAAACCTCCTTTGAAGTTTTGCCTCTTGGAGAAAATGTCTGGCAAGGTGCGAACAGAATTAATGAAGAAACCATTCAGTTTCAACTCCCTGCTGGGACGGTTTCCTATCTGGATTGGGACCTGACAGGCCTTGAATCTTAATTCAGGGAATTTGGCTTTTGTTTAATTGAGTGCTTCCTCAATGACATGTGATGAGCAGTGGGGGAGCTTAGGTGAAGTTCTGAATCCTGCATCCTGCACTGTGACTGAGAATGAATTTGGGTGAATTTACAAGAACTTGGGGGAGGGTGACTTTTGGCATTTTCCTCACAGTGGGTATAATTGATACGTTTGTAAGCTGCTGTGCTACACCACAAGCGTGCCCTCGAAATTCACCCTCACACAATTGTTCCTGTTTCTCAGGGTATCAATAAGTATATAGTAGCCGGCCTTTCCAAGCCTGCTGGTAGGAAAAGCTATTGTTTGTTTCCGGAGAACATATTTACAGCGATACCCAACAAAATAGTATATAATGAACATCTACCATACGTCTACTTTATGTTGGCATTTTAAACAATCTCTTTTATTTTTTTTAGGACATTAGGGGGTAGAGATGAGCAATTTAATCGAGAAAAGTTGAAATTGAAGCGATTTTCACGTTTTCTGCAATCTCGATTCAATCTGATTTATTTCCTTAAAATCTGATCAAAAATCGCGACCGCGGAGTTAGATCGCGCCATTTTTGGCAGCTTCCTGTACTTTTGGCGGTCAGGCAATCACTGCTGAGCACAGAGGGGGGTCAAGAACATCACCAGTGGGGGGTGTAGGGATCTCATTGGTTGCTAAAATCACATGACCGTGTTTTATCTATGTCACAGCATTTCCTGCTGGCCGGCATTAGCTTTCAGATTGTGAACAGAACGAATCGCTGCTCTGCACCATTTTTTTAAAAGCAGGCAGATACCATTTCCCAGCGTTTTCACCACAGAAAGGCTGCTGGATAGATTAGTTAGGTTAGGAGTACAGCAAGATTAGGGAATTCTAAACAGTATTAGTCAGAGATTTGGATATAACTAAATGTAGATAAAACAGAATTCATCATCTTTCCACCATCCCCCTCTACCCCTCCACCTGATCTCTCTATCACTGTTAATGGCCACACCCTCTCACCAGCTCCACAAGTCCGCTGCCTTGGGATAACCTTTGACTCCTCTTTATCCTTCAAACCACACATCCAAGCCCTCACCTCTGCCTGCCGCCTCCACCTGAAAATATTTCACGCATCCGCCCCATTCTCAACTCTGACACTACTAAACCGCTAGTCCACGCCCTTGTCATCTCCCGCCTTGACTACTGCAACATCCTTCTCTGTGGCCTCCCAGTTAGCAACCTCGCTCCCCTCCAATCCATCCTAAACTTTGCTGCCCGTCTGATTCACCTCTCTCCTCGCTACTCCTCTGCCTCTCCCCTCTGCCAATCCCTTCACTGGCTTCCCATTGCCCAACGAATTAAGTTCAAATTACTAACCCTGACCTACAAGGCTCTCCATAACCTCTCCCCTCCATACATCTCTGCCTAAATTTCCAGATACCTTCCTTCTCGTAATATCCGCTCCTCACATGACCTTCTCTCTGCTCCCTCTCATAGTCCTCACATAAACCGTCTCCAAACTTCTCCCATGCTTCACC
>JAODAL010069799.1:0-16196 GCA_025379985.1 Phyllomedusa bahiana
GAACCATGTAAAATAGTTTGCCTTCACTTCATGTAAAGTTGGGGTTGTTGAAGAAGTTTGTTAAAGCTCTTGATAAGGAAGGTGAGGCTTTCAGTCATTTGAGAGAATATTTCCCAGTTTGAGTGAAGCTGAGCTAGAGGAGGGCAGATTTGTTGGGCCTCAAATTGTTGAAAGATCTGAATTTCAATGCTAAGCTAAAGAATCTTGAGTCAGCAGCCTGGTCCTCTTTCATGGCTGTTTGGGTAACTGAGAAATGATGACTATGTTTCCATAGTCACTAATCTACTGGAGAACTACAAGAACTTGGGTTGCAGAATGTCTTTGATAATTCACTTTTTACACTCTCACCTTGACTTTTTTTCCTGAAAACTTGGGTGCTGTGAGTGATGAACAAGATGGAGGCTTTCACCAAGACATTCTTGCTGTTGAGCAACGTTACCAAGTATGCTGGAAATCTGCAATTTGGTTTCTGTTGAGATAGACTGATGTATCGCCTTACAAAACAAAAGCATCCTCATCATATTTTGCCAAAGGAAATTCACTGTAAACTTTGTAAATACTTGTATTAATATGTTTGATGTTCTCTTTGGTTTGGTAGAGTTTATAGTTTGGTCAATATGTAACATGATTTCATGTATGAGCCTTATTTTTCTTTCTAATAGCTGAAAGAAATGGTTAATTTCATCAATGTGTCATTATTGTCTTTGATAAGTATAATTGGTATGTATCTATTAAGCGTGACGTGATAGAATTTGATTTCACCATTTATTTCAGAAGCTCAAAATTAGTTAAATGCACCCATTCACAAACCAGATACAGAAACAAAGTTCAAATTGGTAGACTGGTTAAATTAGTCTAAGTCGAGGATGGGACTGAATTGAGTAAAACTCTTGGTTTGCAACAATAAAGTCCTCTGGTCTTTGGTTAGATTGCACAACAACATTGGTAGCGGTGGTGATGCCAGTATATATATCATGTGACCACCTCCGTTTGTGATGGTCTACAGCGGTCACAGGCCATACATACTAGTAATCCTGCTGTGGCCAGTGATGGTGGAGTGCTCATGGGAGGATACAATGCTCTGTGACACTGCATTAACCTCAAACATGGAGAAGCTTCCTATACAAGGTATTTGTGTGGTTTTTACATTGTCTCATCTCCTTCTACTCAGGTCTCTACAATATAGGATCATCTCTATTGATATCGTCTATATAAGATCATTTTCCTGATTCACTCGTCAAGGATGAATAGAGACAAGGACAAGATGGCGGAGAGTATATTAAATCTCACCCTTGAGATGATCTTCCAACTTACTGGAGAGGTGAGAGATTTTGATAATGTCACATTACATTTTTGTTATCCCATGGTAATAACAGATGATATGACTGGAGAGGTAAGAGAATCTGATTTATGTCACATTACACCATTCTTATCTATGGTAAATAACAGATGATATGACTGGGAGAGGGGAGGCGGCTCTGATGATGTAACAATTACATCATTCTTATCTATGGTAATAAAGATGATATGACTGGAGAGGGAGGGGGCTACTGATGATTGTCACATTACATCATTCCATTGTAGTGTTATTTCTCAATGTATATCTCCATAAACAGGATTACACAGGTAGTGAGAAGACCCTGTGATTGCTCTCAGGCCCCTGTGTCTGCTTAGGATGGGGAAGTAGCCTGAGCTCAATGACGGCCTCCACCTCTGTTCCTGATACATGAAGAAAATCATAAGGAAGATCCTAGACTCACCAACAAGAGATCATGAGCTGTCCTGACTGAGAAGTGATGCTGCTGGGAATGTGGGATATTATAAACACGTAACTCACACTGGTGGGGTGTCTGGGTGTTGACTATATCATTGGCTGTGTCAGGTTCCTATAAGATGTTCAGGAGCGTCGCTGTCTATTTTCTCCCTGGTGGAGTGGGAGTATGTAGCAGAACATAAGGATCAGTACAGGAGATGTCAAGATGGAGGATCTCTACAAGGACGTCAGGATGGAGGATCTGTACTTGGATGTCAAGATGGTGGATGAGCAAGCGCATCATATCTCCAGGTAATAGACATGACTAAATAGATGCAATTTTAACCATTTCCTGCCTGGGCTATTTACCTCCTCTCTGACCAGGCTCATTGTCATTTTTTATGGTAGAATCAGGGGTTGAATACAAAACTGCTTTCTTATCTTTTTATTTAATGTTTTCAAACAACAGAATTGGCACTAATTTATTTTTTTTTTAATTTTGTCACTTTTATGTTATGGAAGTGTTAGGCTATGTTCCACAGGACTTTTACTTGCGGATGTATTTCGCCGCAATTACGCTGTGTGGTATGGCGGGCGGTGAGGGGTGGGGGGGGGCGGCAGCCCGCGGGCCACATAGACATTCATTTATTCTCGGCGTGTATTACTGAGTGAATAATTGACATGTCATCCTTCTTCTCCCCGCACGTGCGTATTGTCCGAGCGGGGAGAGGAGACGTAATCCATAGTTCTCTATGAGAACTGTAGATTACTGTAATGACTGGGACGTATTTCACCCCGAAATTCGCGCAGTACAGTCATTGCCGTGTGAACATAGCCTTAAAGTCTTTGGGGTGGGAATAAAAGTTATGATTTGGGCTTTTTTTTATATAAATTTATTTATTCTTTTGTGTTTTTATTTTTTTTTTCCTTTTATATTGTGCCTCCCACAAGGTAAAAAAGACATCTTGGAAGCTTTTGTAGATAGCTTGTATTTCTCTTTCTTTTTAGTAGGCAGCTCTTGTTACAGGAGAAATACAGCCCCCTAATCTAGGTCTTTTTAAGACGCAGCAGCTTCTGCAGCTATCAGCTCCAGTGATCTCATGACCACCAGGGCTTTAAGTGAAAGTGAGAAAGCTTCTGGCTATTCTGTATACACATCACTCATATATGTATATAGAACATTCGGGAAGGATGGGATGGTAATAAACTGTCCCTGCCTTCTTCCTGTAGAGCCCTTTCTTCCCCCGTCTTACATTCTTAGCTGTTCAGTCACTCAGAAATCACTGAGGGAAGATGGACTTTCCGCTCGGGGCTTGTAGGAGGACCTACTCTCTCATTGGATAACCATGAATCTGAAACCTGAGGAAGAGTCTATCACAGACACGAAAAGCATACTTTCCAATAAAGTATCTATTTATTTATTTATTTATCCATGCAGTATTAGCACTTCAGATCTCAAACCAGACCCCATGGCGTTTACTCTCGGTATATAGGATATTAGTTCATTGACCCAAACCAGTAAACAATGGGCAAAGGCACGAGGAAGCAGCTGACTCCTCAGAATCTGAGTCCCAGTTATCCGGCAATTGGTGAGACAGAGTGTTGTGCCTCCTGTAAACAGCACAACATTACACGGTGAGCACATAAGCATTGCCCACTCGCCATATATGTAATGAATTATTTTAATGCTCCAGGGAGCACTTAGTGTTCTGTATCCCTCTTTTATTTTCCTCTAGAGGACGCTCCCTTGTCATGGTTACAGGCCGAGGTGTAAAAAGATCAGGAATGAGACCCATATACTGTCCTTTCATAGGTGTACCTGGTAATTAAATCACCCCTAAGCTATTTTTTTCCAAGCTAAATGATCCCAAGTTTAATAACCTGTCTTGGTTTTGCAAACCTCCCATTCCCTTGACGAAATTGGTTGCCCTCCTTGGCACCTGCTATAAATCAGCTGTATCCTTCTGTGCCCAAAACTGAATACAATATTCCATATGTGACCTCATCATTGATTTGTATAGAGACAAAACTATGATCCTGTCATGAGTACCTCGGCCTCTTTTAATGCAACCAATGATTTTATCTGCCTTGGCAGCAGCTGTCTGGCATTGGTTACTGAATTTAAGACTATTTCCACTAATATCCCAAGTCTTTTTTAGCCATAGTTTTACCCGGTATCAGACTTATTATTACATAATTGTTACGGTTTTTTTGGGGTTTTTTTTTTTTTTTTTTTCCCCCCTTTGGGCCAAGTGCCCAACCTTTTATTTACTCACATGACACTTCATTTATCGTTACTTCACCCAAGCCTCCAACTTCCATAAATCCCTCTGTAATATTCTATTATCTTTCTCTGGGTTGACTACGATTCTAGACTGTAGTTCCTAATAGATGAATCGTCGCTAAGTGTAGCGGAAAACACTAAGGAAAGTTCTGTCTTTTGGCTTCTTTTTAAAAATCTTCTTTTGAGCAGAAAACAGTTCTAGAGTTGATGACCATGGCTGTCTCACCTAGAATGCCCAGGAGGAGAGGTGCCATCTGTTAGTGGAGCTTGCATTCTCTTGACCATCAGTATTCACCACAATACACTATTATCTGACAGCATATTATTTGAACCCACTGCAGGCATGCTGGTCTCTGTTCTTCTCTCAGTTTAATTTCCTTTTCCATTTCCCCCCAGCAGAGAAGACTATCGGTGTCATGCTCTGTCTCATTCCTCTCTACAGACCTTTGTTTTTACAGTTCATTGATTCAGGTCAAATTGTTTCTTCTAAAGTTTTTAACCCCTTCTGGACACAGCCTATTTCTCGTCAATATAATTAGGGGACACCTTGTGTATAGGCCTTTGCCCTACTAGGCTGACACTCAGTGAAAATCACAAGTGTTGACTCTGTCTAAGCAGGTTATAATCTTCCTACCGATCCAAGGCTACTCAGTTTTCAACCTAGTGCCCATAAGAGGCAGATGCTGCTCTGCAGGTCTGCTGTATTTTTTATTTTAGTTTTATTTCTTTCAGTTTCCTTTACAGGATGTAACAGAGTTTTCTCATCGCCCTTCGTGGGGGTTGGAGGGTTGTCATCTTGGTTGCCACTTTAGCCGTCATCCCCCTAAGGGTGTCAGGAAATCAGACAACTGCTGTCGTCTTTTCCTTTCACGCCGGTCACCCGTTCCTAATAAGTGCCTCCGGTCTTTTTAGGATTCCGCTGCACCACTCCGATGTGAGGTACCAAAGAGGTTATTCCTCCTACACCCAATAACGTTGGATAGGTAACTTTTCTCCCTGTCCTCCCCTAGAATTAATGCCGTTGCTAAAGCGTGCTGTGATTTCTGCACAGCATATGCTGCTCATGCTGCAGTACCTAGGGTCTTGTTTTCCCTATCCTCCAAATGGCCTCCTCTGGCACTTGTTGCACCATTCTAAGGCCGCGTTATTAATTTAGTAGCAACTAGGCCGCATTTTCCCGCATCCCTGTAATGTCCCATGAGTCTCCAACCCGGCTTCTTTTCCCCTCTCAGGATATAGGAAGGAACTTGCCTGCCTGGGCTTTTCCTTAGGCGAAGCCTTGATGCCATTTTGGCAGCAAACATACACAGATCTCCCTTACATGCAAACTCAGCTCTCTTCCGGTGGACACAGCACCAGGGTGTGGTAAGCTGGCCCTTTGGACCATTTCCCTCCTTCGCCCTGTTTTACTTCTCTTATTACCATATCCTTTTTCAAGCACGATGCGCCAAAACTACCTGGCCTCAAGGCAGTGACAACCTTTTTGGGCTGTTCCGGCTGTCACAAAAAGTTTGTGTGCGGTCAGTCTAGATCACTGTGCTCCCTCTGCATTGCTGACTGCTGCAGACCCCGACCCATAATGTCAGGAATGGGTGGCTCCCAAATGGGCTAGGTTAGTCTTTCTTGCTTTGGGTGACCTTTCCAGGCTACCCCAGGCCATGGTTTCTGCCACAGAGTATCAGCCGTCACAGCTTACTGCCCAAGCTCGCTCCTGTCAGGGCTGCGCGCACTGCACTTTCTGAAAGGATGTCCCTCGTAAAAGGACCAGATTCTCTTCATCCTCCATGTCACCTGATCTCTGTCTGGACAGCTGCAATAGCTGTCTCTCTTCATGCCAAGGTGGCCTCTTCTAGGGACAGGGATGAAGGAACTGTCAGGGATTCCCTTTATATTAAGGACGACGATGTATCCCCTTCACAGGATGGGGTTTCCTTCAAAAGTAGCAGACGGCAACATTTGGCGTTCCCTACTTATACTGAGTTCGAAGAACTTGTTTCCGAGGAGTGGAAACATCCTAACAGGTGTTTACCCGCTAAACACTCTTTTTTTCTTTTCCTGAGTAACTAGTGGACAAGTGGTTGGGTGTTCCCTCCATCGATGCCCCAGTATCGCGCCTCTCTACAAGCTCTACCATTCCCCTCTCGGATGCGGCTGCTATCAAAGACCCTACTGACAAGTGGATCGATACCTTTTGTAAATGCACTTTTGAAGCCTATATCCGGCCTTGTGACCTGCCTTTGCTGTATGTGCTCGTATACAATGTACAGCCATGAGGACATAGTACACATCCCGGCAGCTGGAGCATCATCAATGTATATTGCAGGGCGGGAGTCGCCACAAGGCAAAACTTTATTTCAGCATTCTTTTCAGTAACAGAATTGGCCACAAGTTCAGATTCATTTTAATAATTTGATTACTCCCTAGCCCTAATACACATATACATATCCATTGGTACACTGACCTTCTATGGTGAGACAGACAGTCTTTCAAGCAACAGGAGCCTTTACGATCCCATCCCAGGAGAGCAGTCCATAACCAATTAGAGAAATCACTGGGCAAAGAAAGAGGCAGTGCAGGGAAGAGGCAATGTTCTCACTCACGAGCTTCAACCCTCCGAAGCGTCATAACCATTCTCTTTGCATCAGTGAATGAATGCCTCTGTTATAGGTGTATTCCCATCTCACACAGTTGTGACCCATCTACAGGATAACATGTCCCTCAAACTCACACTCTGCTTCATGCCACGGACACTATGAATGAAGAGTCGGCCACGTATGCACGGCTCTCCCCGTTATATCTATGAGAGCTCTTAAAACTTCCAAGCACACTTGTTTGGAAATCCATTAGAAGTCAATGGAGAGATAAGTTCATATGCGGCAACCTCTCAGCCCATAGTGGCAAGAGCACAAAGTAGGATATGGTAAGGGGAACATGCTTTGCAGTTCTGGACATAGGTCTTGGTCTGAGAGCTGGGACTTTCACTTATCAGCATTTATGTCATGTCCACAGGATCTACCACAACAAATATGTGGGATGGGAAAACCCAAGACAGAGAGATGAGAAGAAATAATAAAGCTGATAAAAGCTTATTGAGCTGGACATGGGGAACGGGGAGATAATGTTCTAAAAGGTGAAAGCTGCAGAGGAAGCAAAGTGTGGAAACGCTACATCAGCCGGTGTATTAGTAGTAACAGCACCCCCTGTCCTCAGGAGGGATAAGGTGTTCTGCAATTTACACCCTTGAGACCAGCCCTGACTATTCCTGATCACTATGACAACTATAGAATTTTAGGTTCTCATAATGTTAGATGGGGAAAAAAAATGAGGTGGGAGGCTTTGAAGACCACTTATGTTCTGAGGAGGAATATTTTCATGCCCTGGAGGGTTCAGAAGTGATCGAAGCCAGCAGCAGAAGCTCTGTGAGTCCTCTCAATAAAACAAGTCTCAGTCAATCTTAATGGGTAGATGCGGTGGCTTCTTTGGTACTTAAAATCACTTTCCTTTTTAGTAGTTGGCCAGAAAGGGTGTTTCTCTGTCCGTCAGCCTCCGAAGCCTCAGTGCTCTTTCTGGTGCGTGAGCGATTCTAGTCATATATAGAACGAACCTTATGTCCTTAGCCTAATAATCATTGAAGTGGAGGCCATATGACATAACTGTCAGGCTAGCACTCCTTTAGGCAATAAAAAAAAAATGAAAATGAAAGGTCACCACTGACCACTACACTGACCGCTTACACAGTCCCCTTAAGGAGCGACAACCAACAAAAGAACGTTCACTAGAATGTCCGAAAAACAGATAAGTCACAGATTTTATAAAAATTCTGCCAACATGCCTAATTACTGTGGTTGATCAGCCCCAAGTGATTCGGCACTCAAGGGACCGTGCAGTCGATGGTAAGGCATCAGCCCCCTCCGATAGTCCTCTGCGTGAGAGCACGGCACCATGTAAAGATGATATAATCAGGGTGTGTAATTATCTTTTGTTCAAGCCTTTAGCCAATAATGTCTCCTCCAATTATATTGTTACAGCTGTCGACAGTTGAGTTCAAGAAAGACGACCACCTACATCCGTTTTTGGACATGGATCTGCTTTAAGCACAGTAAATTACATTCCAATAGAACTTTTTAATCACATGACTAATTCTATCAGTTCATGATTTTAATTGGTGGTCGCTAAGAGACTAGTTATAAATTCATGTAACGTATAAGCATCCAGCTATAGACACATTCCCCAAACTCTCCTCTGTATCACGGGGGAGGAAGGAAGGCCTTGAATCTCTTGCTTTTAGCAGACACTGCATCTCTCTCAAGAAAGGCTGGTGTGAGAGATATCTGATATTTCGATAAGGATGTATAGCATAAAAACATTTAACAAACTATCTGATGAGCTTATAGAATGTAATGAGAAACAACTTATGATGTTTTTCCTAAAGGGGTTTGCTCGCTACAAGATTGTTTTAATTCAAAATCTTTAAAAAAACAAGCACTTTGCAATATATGTTCATTACAAATGTCCCTACTGATTTTTGAGTTAGCCCTGTTTAGCAGGAGTGCATCACTTCTCAAATCTCTAATAGCAGCCGACTGTTGATCCTTATCTTACTGCTGTCAGTCTGTATGACTCATCAACCTTTGAAGACAGTCAGAGCAAGAGAGCCCTCCCACACAGAATGCTTTCTGTAGTGGGAGGGAGGGAGGGAGGCTCGGGCGTCTGTGTCCATGGCTGCCTGATTAACCTGTGTGTGCCTGCTTCCTCCTGCTTTCTACTCAGATAGATGGACAGCATGACCTGTGTGTTACTATAATCACTGATGTGTCTGGGGAATTTCTGTCACTATACAATACTATACAGATCAGGCCATGTGAATACTTCATGCTCTCCTGTAATTATGAGACATCCTGAGTATATACATTCCCAGCTGCCCTGTGTCTGTTTCTGACAGGGTTTGTGTTGCTGGAGATTTGGAGACTTGTAAGCTAAGCAGGGGTATAGGAACACATGCATCCCCTCTGCGCTGTTATTAGACACAGCCTTCCCATTCCTCTCCTACCACTCATAGATCGCCCTCTCCTCAACAGACCTAGAGGCACCCACAGGGTTAACTCTGGCAGCAAACCCCTCCCCCTTGCTGTATAGAAGTACAGAGCTCCAGTTGCTGATGGAGGGGGAAGAGAGCAGAAGAGACAGACCAAGAAGCACGCCCCTCAATTCAACTACCAGGCTCACTGACTTAGGCTGAGAGCTTGTAATGAGACAACTCCTTTAAATTACCAACTTGACAGCTGCTGCTGTCAATAAGTTTTCAATGGCTTGGGAACAAGTAAGTGATCACCAGCACCAGCTTCCCCTTCCTTCCCTGCTCGTCCCCCTTTCCCAAGGACAACAGCACCATCTCTCATAAGCCTCTGGGGCTCTATCCAATCTCAGTGTTTGGGCCCCATCAAAATATCTCACAGACACTCTGTTTAGTGGTTCCTTCACTTTAGTTGGGACTATTCAGAAATCATATTAATGGCCTTAGTCATGGTTTGAATTGACAGCACATAGAATTATTGTATGTACAGTATGTTATAGATGAGCGGTTCTGTATTTGCTGAACACCGTGTGGCCCAAAGCTTCTGCTTCCTATATTATGTATAAGATCTTTTGGAATTAAGGGGAGGATTAATCTTGGCATAAAAATGGCCAAACTTCATCTGTATAGAATATACACATTGTTTTGCCTGCACCTTTTTCAGATCCACCAGTGCCCCCATATCAATGATGGCAGTAACATTTTTTGTTTCCTTTTCCAGCCTTGTCTTAAAAAAAAATGCAATAAGATATTGAAAAATACAAATGATGATCTAACCTAACACTGGCCCCAAAACCATGACTATTTCATATAAGTGGGGTTGTATTTGTCACTAGGTACTGGAGGTCAGTTGTCTAAGGTATCAGTGTTTCAGGGGGCACCACTAGCACTTTAACAATTTTTTTGTGGGGGAGGGAGTCCTTGGTACTGCCATTTGTAGTTCTCATTTGCTTATTATCATCCACACCCCTTTAAGCACGCTGGCGGTTTCCCCACATGTAGTACTATGTATGCCGCTGAACACTTAATTACACTATTGCAGTAGCATAGAGAGTACTGTGTGCAGTGGAACCAACACTGGCCAGTCTGCAAAGATGAGTGTTTGAGTTTTAAGCAGTGCCAGTCAGTAACAGCTTGAAACATCCCCCCACCCATCCTTGTCCTGGTAGCTTCTGCATATAAAAAGGAAAGGCAAGCTACAAAAAAAAAATATGTATGTACACTAATGTAGGGCCACATGGCCAATGTCCACACAATATTGCCCACAAAACTGAAGTATTATCTAAAAACTGTGCACCATTAAGCCATCATATGTGGCCATGCAACCACCACAATCTGGAAATGTACTCTTAATGGGGTGTATTAACTTACTGTCTAGGGCAGCAAGAACTGTAAATACAGTCCTATACATATGATCATTCTCGTTCTGCCCTTAGCCCTGTGCTGAAAAGCATGCAGCAGTCAAGGAGTGTATGAGCTGCATGCACAACACCTAATATCCATGACTTGCAGGTTGATGTAACACAGAGAAGTACACCAACGGTCACATGAAATAGTTTTACGAAGCATATCAATAAAAGATTCACCACTGGATGATTCAGACCACGGACAGTGGAAGACAGGTGCACAGTTGGTCAGGATTCAATGTGGGTACACTGCAGGAAAGGGAAAGTAATAGCAATAATTTGTCCTTTTTTTAGTGTTTTATTTTTGTGTTTTTTTTTTGTTGTGTATTTTTAAAAAAAAAGTGTTGTGTGTGGTTGTGTGGTTTGTTTGTGTTTTTTGTTGTGTGGGTTGTGTGGGTTATATTGGGGGTGTGTGTGGGGGGGGGGGGGGGGGGGGGGGGGTGGGGTTTTTTTTTTTGGGGGGGGGGGGTTATTATTTATATATATTTTGGATAGTAATATAATTAAAGAAGGAATTATTGAGATTATTAGAAAGATGCCAAAAAATCGAGATAAACACTGCTTCCATATTTCAAAGTCCAAAACTAGGTCAAATGAGACAAGAAACAGCCTGACACAACCAAACTGACAATACAGAGGACAGATCAATCCCACACAACAGAACTAGACAAGATCCATACTTATTGCTAGACTACATAGGAGACATATCCATGAGACAAACAGAGCTTCGGCTATCAACCCCTCTCATGTAGCCAAGTCAGAAATTTAAAGAGAGACTAGCAATCAATCAATTCTTCTGCTAATGATCAAGGCTGTGTCGCATGGTTAGCTGATGTGCAAAAGCATGTGAATAGTTGCCTTGTAACTACTCTAAGCAAAGCACACAAGATAGACAAAATGAAAACTTGACTGCTGTTCACCACTCCGCTGATGGTAACAACTGACTGCTGCTTACAGCACCGCTGATGGTAAAAGTCCCTATATAATTACTATAATTAGATATAATGGTGACAGACACACTACTGATACATGAACTTACGAATATTCTGGCTTTCACACAGTAGTTGGAAACTGCAAGAGAACAGCCCAGTGGCCAAACTTCACCATCTACTGGTCCTTGCTTAGACATCTGGGGCCACATGTATGTAAACGTTCTAGGTGTAAACCTCACTTTGTTGCTCATAGCAACTAATCAGAGCGCCCCTTTCATTTTTCCAGAGCACTATATGTAATGGAAGGGACGCTCCGATTGGTTGCTATGGTCAACAAAGTGAGTTCTCGATCTAGACTGTTTTAATTCATGTGGCCCCTGGTGTTAATACTGTTTTGCTACCACCATGGTAATCAATGTATTTCATTTAACTACATGCCCTGTAATTTTTATGGACTTCTTTAGATATAAATGTTATAAAATATCAATATACCTTTCAGCTATTATATTAATTAAAAGTAATAAAATCTGTATTATTCTTGACAGGTGAATATTACACTGTAGTTCAGAGGGGTCAGCTTTTAAAGCAGATGATGGGGAATCATACAAGATGCCTTTGAACAACCAGCATCTCAATTACCCCACCTATCTCACCAAGACGTCATCCCATTCTCACACATGAAGGACGAAGCAGACAATTTTTGTCCAAATGTGGCAGATGTTTTACTAAGAAATCAAGCCTTGTTCAGCATGAAAGAATTCACACAGGAGAGAAGCCATTTTCATGTTCAGAATGTGGAAAATGTTTTCATCAGAAATCAGTTCTTGTTCAACATCAAAGAACTCACACGGGGGAGAAGCCTTTTTCATGTTCAGAATTTGGAAAAAATGTTTTACGGTGAGATCAAGCCTTGTTCTACATAAAGAACTCACACAGGAGAGAAGCCATTTTTTCAATTTAGACAACTTTTTGAGGTTAATTTTTATTCATCAAACAGATTATAATAGACATCAAAGATCTCACACAGGAGAAAAACCATTTTCATGTTCAAAATGTGGCAAATGTTTTACTCAGAAAGCAACTCTTGATACACATAAAAGAATTCACACAGGAGAGAAGCCATTTTCATGTTAAGAATGTGGCAAAGGTTTTTATAAAAAATCAAATCTTGTTCAACATCATAGAACTCACACAGGGGAGCAGCCATTTTCATGTTCAAAATGTGGGAAATGTTTTGTTCAGAAATCAGATCATGATAGACATCAAAGAACTCACACAGGAGAGAAACCATTTTCATGTTCAGAATGTGGCAAACGTTTTACTCCGAAACCATATCTTATTCATCATCAAAGATATCACACAGGAGAGAAGCCATTTTCATGTTCAGAATGTGGGAAATGTTTTGTTCAGAAATCCACTCTTGATAGACATGACAACCCCACACAAGAGAGAACCATTTCATTTGAAATATACAAATATCTTACTCGAAACCAAAGTCTTATGGGAACCTGGTGCATCAAGGCCGAGAAAAAGACATGCAGACAAAAGGCTCCTCTCCCCGACCACTTCTTTGGCTGCTCACAGCCTAACATATGGCGAAAGTGACAGAAGCAAAAAAACAATGCCCTTTCGCAACTGCTCCTCGTCCAGTGATATCCAGCACTAATTTTGGGTGACTGGTCCATTTAATGGACAAAATGTGACCAAGAAGCTAACGTAGGAAAAAGGTCACAATTGAACGACGGTGGGAAAAGCAGGAACTACAAACCCTCCCTGAATAAGGAAATTGCGAACATGACACTTTCAGCAATTACCTGCTCCATGCCCGCAACGTCTACCTCCGCAACTCCAGTGCAATTATGCGTGGCTCTACCCAACCCTGCACTCAGAGGATCTGCTATCTTCCGCAAGGAGAACGCTGTGAGGCAGGAGAACAGCACGCCATCAGCAGCAGCTCCAGCCACAGGACCGATATGCTTAACATCAGCCCAGCGTGCAGGTTCAAAGAGGGGAGTTCATGGGAACACCGGAGACTAGCAGCAACAGAGGTGAAGCCTTTAATAAGATACCAGGCACACACTTGACACGCGAGACCTCACAAGACGCCATTTTGGACAAAGGTCAAAGCCCTCTACAAAAGCTTCTGACAACAACTGTAAGAGACATTTGTGGAGTTCCCCACTGTGGACACAAATCTCGCTCTCTCCATCTTAATGGGACACTAGAGGGCCCACATATGCTCATAACTGAGAGCCCTGTACAATCACCACAATCCTTGCACTGAGCCCAGATTAGCCCTGCACTCTACCATTTGCTTCTCCTGCTGGCCCTTCTCAACAGCTCACACCCATTTAAAAAATTCTACCATCATTACCCTTGATTGTCATCCAAGATGCTGGCTTCAAATCCACCTAATGGCGATGTCAAATTCACGAGTTTGGTCCTCAGGCTCATTTGGGAAACCTTCTAATATCCCCCCACCAGACACAGTGTCTGAGGGAACACCTACATCTGCTGATGCAAAACCAAACTCTACATGCCTCTCCTGCACATTCAGGAATGCAATGCTTCATAACAACAGTGATGGGGTCAAATGCCTATTGCAGTATGGATCACATTTCCCATATCTTTAACCAAACCTACTATGATACCCAGAATTCACTGCAACTAATACCTCAGGGTCGCCTAATACCTGTTTCACTTGAAATTGATCAATCCTTCGCTGAGGGGGACAACCTATCCCTTGGACCTTAAATGCTAAACCAACCCTGCCAACCTAGAAATTTACATTTCTACTTTATGAAATAGTAATTGAAGATGCAAACATGAGTTTGCCATTTTCTGTGTTGAACTAACCAGCTTCTCTACAAAAGTGGATGCTCTAAATCGGGCCCAATATTCCACCTCCTCAACACTTTCCCCCTTACAAGGAGTAGTGAACCAACATTCCAGGTAGCTATTTGCTCTTCAACATCATCTTAATGATGTGGGAAAAAAAATTGAAGGAATAACCTTTGAATCCAAGGTCTTCCTGAAACAATTCCATCTCAACTATCTTCAGTGATCTACTTGGACGACCACCTGAGACACATATTGAAATGGACAGGGCACACCAAGCATCGGTCCCCTCGTCATGATCTACAGCGACCAAGAGTCAACTAGTGCCGCATTGATTTTTTAGGTTTTTGTTCACACAGAGTTTCACTATATGTTACAAGCGCTTTGTAGATCCACCTTGGGCACCGACAGAGCGGACCCCAAGACGGATCTAAACAATTAACAGTGACTTTTTTTTCACTGATTGCAAGAGAAGACGCAGCGCGCTCACATACAGAACCCGCTGCCGTGTTTCAAAGGCGCCGCTAGGGTCCGTCTTGCAAAGAATTGACATGCGATTCTTTGCAAGACGGACCCAAGTGGCACTTTTGAAACACGCAGCTTCGTTCTGTCATTGAGCCCGCGCGTCTTCCCTCATGGCAAGCATGAAAAATTACTGCTAATTGTTAGATCCGTCTCTGGGTCCGCTCTGTCAGTCCCCAAGACGGATCTACAAAGTGCTTGTAACACGGAGTGAAAACTCAGTGTGAACAAGCCCTTACTCTCTTAAGGAAGAGATCCTCATGAAAGCTAGGAAGAATGCCCCTTGAGTACAAAACTACCCCTTTTTTTTATTTTCCTACAGAACATACTCTAGCACAGAAGCCAATATTAAAACTCATCGTAGTCATCCTCAGGGAAAAGAAGTTTAATTTCATATGGGACTATCTATTTGCCCTCATAGTCAACCTAGGGGATCACACCGACACTCTAAGATCTTCTGAAGATCTCCCGTCCTTCGTACATGCTCTGCAATTATGGGACTTAGCACTACCAGAGTTGCCCACAATTCCTTGTATTCCTTTGGCTGCCCTGGGAACTTTGGACCACAGAACAAAGGGGTCTCCTCCAAAGGAAATCGCATCCTAAGACCCAGAACCTCAAAAATCTCTGAAAGCAGAAAGATTAGTCTGTTATAACTCTGGTGCTACGTATTCACTAAAGCACTGACTTTATTTGTTATTGTTTATTCAATCTTACGTTCAATGTAGTATGTCTTAAATTGTTGCCGAAAATCCCCTCCAGGTATTTTGATTTTTCCCCCACATAAATTTTTTTAATGTTCATTGTTTTTTTATTGTTTTCAAGGTTATCACTTTTTCATTGTAAGGGGCCCAGTGACTGTGCCCGTTTTCATGTGCCCCAAATAGGTATGAGACCCCTTTTTGTTCACAGGTGACCTGGGGGTCCTAAGGGCAAATTGACCCCCTTTTTTAAATTCCACCAGTTTTTTGTATTTTTTCCTTCCTCATCTGTTGTTCATTCCCCAAGTTCTTCCTTTTGTGGTCTCTACCTCCCGAAAGATCTGAGAAATTTTTTTGAATGTCATTAATCGTTCCACACACCCAAAACCTACATTTTTTTTTACCCTTTTAAAAAAAGGCACTGTTTAAAATAACCCCCCATCAATAACAAAGGAAAAGTAAAGAAATAAACTGTTTAATTAAAGGGATTCTCCTTTAAAAATCAAAAAGAAGATGCTGCTGGTGTAGAGGAGACGAAAACTTATTTTCAGGTTTTTTTCCCCCCACTTAGGTGCGTTCACACAATGTTCTGTAATACGATGGTTTCAAGAGCAGTTACATTTTAAATTCACGAAGGCTAAGAGTAAGGCTTTTGAGTAAGCTACTGCAATGTTGTCTGCCCTTTA
>JAODAL010069800.1:0-16196 GCA_025379985.1 Phyllomedusa bahiana
GAGGAGATCCCTGGTTTGGGGCCCAAAAGCAGTGTTAGGAAATCAGTGGATTCATTCGTTTGGCGTAAAGATTCCCATGTCACGGGGATAATTAAAAAAGCGTCAGAAATTCAAGGGGTATTTTAACTCGCTGTACCGGGGTTTTTTTCCGCAGGTTTGTAAAAATAGGGTCGGTTTTGGTTTTGGGCCCCGCCTACTAGACTGACTAAACCCACAGAAGAAAAAAAACATGACTTACCCGGCAGGCCCGGGGGGTTCAAAAATCTGAAATAAAAAATCTGTGGGGTGTCTACAGTTGGATTTTTATTTGGTCTAGGGCCCTGGTTACAGATGGATTTTTTGTGGTTTAAAAATACGAATTGCAAAAACCCAACCAGAACAGTGAGGGAGACATCCCCTTTAGACTTTCTTAGATACCAAAAATTCCAGTCTACTTCAAAATTGTACATCAATTAAAAGAAACTTGTTTTCAACCCCCTATGAAGGGCACGAATATTATCTACCCCCTTCCCCACCCGGAAAAATTTTTTTTTTGGTCTCTTTTTTCCTCCTCCCTTTTCAGACCCAGGATTTATTTTTTACCCATAGACCGTGAAAAAGCTATTTTGCGCCATGTTTTGGGGGTTTATCGATAATTCCTTGATTATTTTTTTTAAAGCCCATTATTTCCCCAGGCCTGAACATTCAAGGGGGTCACTACATAACATATCAAAAAAGAAAAATGAACAAAGATTAAAAACTGGTACAGGGGGGAAAACATGTCCCAAAGGCTTACCATCTCAACATGTTTCTCAACTCCAGTCCCAAGACCCACCAACGGCATGTTTTCAGATCCCCCACAGAATCCTGAAAAAAATTTTTATCACCTTGTCAGGATTCCAAAGAATGCATGACAATGATTACACCCTGTCAATACTGAGGAAATCCTAAAAATTACCGTTTTTGGGTATTAGGACTGGATTGAGAAAACGATCTCAAGGAAAGGGGGAAAGAAACAGAAGTAAAGGGAGACATGTTTGGTGGTGGAGTAGTGATAGCAGGGGTTATTGAAGGTTATAGTCAAACCCGAAGAATTGGTTTTTCGGTTTTTTCTGAAGTGGTGAAAGTGGGGAGATCGGGTTTTGGGGGGGTGGTTCCAGAGTCTGGGGGAAGCACAGGGGAAAATCTTGAGACGGGTTTTGTGAGGAGCAGAAAAAGAGGAACAGAGGGGAAGGGGCCGTGAGGAGCAGAATTTTTTGAGGGAAAAATATCTGGAGTTAAGGAAGGTGTTTGAGGGAGAGGTTTGGAGACCTTGTAGGTCATGGAAGTTAAATTGAAATGGGTTCGCTGGCAATGGGTAGCCAGTGAAGGGATTGGCAGAGGGGAGAGGCAGAGGAGTAGTGAGGAGAGAGGTGGATCTGACAGGCAGCAGACTTGAGGATGATTTGGGGGGGGGGGAGCAAGTTTACTAGATCGAAGGCCCAGAGAAGGAGTTTGAAGTTGTCTAGGCGGGTGATGACAAGGGCATGGACCAGCATTTTTTACCATTAAAGATGAGTAATGAGTGGATTCAGGAAATATTTTTCAGGTGGAGGCAGAGGTAAGGCCATTGAATAAGTGGTTTGAAGGACTGAGAGGAGTGAAAGGTTACCCCAAGGCAGCAGACTTGTAGGACTTGTGACAGTGTAGAGTTGCCTCTACCCAGTACCCATCACTACAATGACGCCTTCACCCAGTACCTATCATTACACCGACGCCTACACCCAGTACCCGCCATTACTCCGACGCCTCCACCCAGTACCCATCACTACACCGACACCACCACCCAGTACCCATTACTACAATGACGCCTTCACCCAGTACCCATCACTACACCGACGCCACCACCCAGTACCCGTCACTGCACCTGACATCTCCACCCTGTACCCATCACAACACCGACGCCACCACCCAGTACCCGTCACTGCACCTGACATCTCCACCCTGTACCCATAACTGCACCGGCGCCACCACCCAATACAAATAACTGCACCAACGCCACCACCCAGTACCCATCACTACACCGACGCCACCACCCAGTACCCGTCACTGCACCGACACCTCCACCCAGTACCCATCACTACACCGATGCCTCCACCCAGTACCCGTCACTACACCGACGCCTCCACCCAGTACCCGTCACTACACCGACGCCTCCACCCAGTACCCGTCACGAAACAGACCCCCTCCACACAGAAACCCATCACTACACTGACTCCTCCACCCAGTACCCATCACTACACCGACGCCTCCCCCCAGTACCCGTCACTACACCGATGCCTCCACCCTGTACCCGTCACTACACCTACTGCTCTACCCAGTACCTACCACTGCACCGACGCCTCTATCCAGTACCCGTTACTACACCGACCACTCAAGCCAGTACCCGTCACTACACCGACACATTGACCCAGTAACCGTCACTACACCGACGCCTCCACCCAGTACCCGTCACTACACCGACGCCTCCACCCAGTACCTGTCACTACACCGACGCCTCCACACAGTACCCGTCACTACACCGACGCCTCCACACAGTACCCGTCACTACACCGACACCTCCACCCAGTACCCATAACTGCACTGACGCCTTCACCCAGTACGTGTCACTACACCGATGCCTCCACCTAGTACCCATCAGTACACCGACGCCTTCACCCAGTACGTGTCACTACACCGATGCCTCCACCTAGTACCCATCAGTACACCGACGCCTTCACCCAGTACCTGTCAGTGCACCGACGCTTTCACCCAGTACCCGTTTCTACACCGATGCCTCTACCCTGTACCCGTCACTACACCAACTCCTCCTCCCAGTACCTTTCACTACACCGATGCCTTCACCCAGTACCCGTCACTACACCGATGCCTCTACCCTGTACCCGTCACTACACCAACTCCTCCTCCCAGTACCCGTCACTGCACCGACGCCTCCACCCAGTACCCATCACTACACCGAAGCCTCCACCCTTTAAACCCACTACACCGACACCTCCACCCAGTACCCGTCAGTACACCGACACCTCCACCCAGTACCTGTCACTGCACCGACACTTTCACCCAGTACCCGTCACGTCTCCACACTGTTCTCATCACCATACCGACACCATCCCACCCTGTGTCACTGTGCTGGCTGCTTCTTTATTACAAAACACAGTATAAACTAACAGAAACATCTTTTAAATGTGAGTCATTGAAAAGTTGAAAAGCCCATTCGGGAAGGAGTTTGGGAGAGAAAAGTTAGAATAAGAGAGGCGTTTTGGATTTTAGAATGCGATACGAGATTCCCTAAAGGTATGAATCACCACAATGATTTGTTATATATTTACTGAGCTCTTATTCATTTTTAGAGCATTTAAGTATAGGATATACTATTTTCTATCATGCAGTTTGCATTTACTGTTCAGATTCAATACATATTCTTTGACATATATTTAAATATGAGCAGATTTATACACCGGCACACCAAAAATTCAGAAAGAATATTTAACTTTATTCATAGGAGAAACAGTATTATGCCAAACAATGCTATAGGGAATTTATAATTAGGACAATGATCAGATTACTGCACAAAATTCAACAATGTAAATGATAAAAATGAAAACAGATGTCCAAAATTGACATTCCCGGCCAATGCCCCTTATCAAACCACATCTGGGATGGAAGGCCTCGTTACAAACCCGGAGGAGGTGGGCTGAGATAGAGGGGGGCTGGATGTTTTCCAGTATGTAGGAGGGAACCGGGCAATTTTTGTGCAGTAATCTGATCATTGTCCTAATTATAAAATCCCTATATGGAGCATTGTTTGGCATAATACTGTTTCTCCTATGAGTAAACTTAAATATTCTTTCAGAATTTTTGGTGTGCCGGTGTATAAATATGCTCTTGGTTAATTAGGTTTCCTACCTATTACACCTGAGCACCCATTACCCAACCCTTCCCCTAGGTGTGTATGACTTACATATACTATATATTTAAATATGGCTGGCATTCTAAGAGTTACGTTGTCAGATCCCCCTCCACCCCTTCCATTTGGCTTTCATTGGTTGGTTTTAAATTTTTGTATTTAAGTGTCTACAGTATTTCCTATGTGTTTGTAAGCTGTGAACAAGGACCCGGCTAGGGCTGGAAACGCGTTGGCGTTTATTAACGCATTTTTATGTCACCTACCTGTGAGCCCATAGTTTAAATAAAGATCAGAGGTTGCTTCATCCGCTGGATTTCCTGATTGATTTCGGGTTATGCTTGAATGCACAGTATAAACTAATCCCTCTAACCCATAAAGCTCTCCACAGGGCTGCACCTCTATATATCAATCTACTACCCTACCCACTCTCTGCTCTGCTGGTGATCTTACAAGAACTTACTCCATAATCCGAACCTCCCTCTTCCACCTCCAAGACCTCACATGTGCTGCACCAGTTCTCTGTACAATCATATTAAAGGGGGGAGAGGTTATAGATGGACATTACATGAGGGGAGGTATCGGGAGATTAGGGTAGAGATGTATGGGGGGGAAATGTTATGGATGGAGATTACATGAGGGAAGGTATCAGTAGATTAGGTAGATATGTAGCGGTGGAAAGGTTCTGGCCCGAGATGAGATGAGGGGAGGGTTATATCAGGAGATAGGATAGGATTGTATATGGGGGGAGTATGGATGGAGATGAGTTGAGGGAAGGTATCAGGAGATTAGGGTAGAGATTTAAGGCGGGGAAAGGTTCTGGACCGAGATGAGATGAGGGAGGTATCATGAGATTAGGGTAATGTATGTGGGGGAAATGTTATGGATGGAGATGAGATGAGGGGAGGTATCAGGAGATTAGGGTAGAGATGTATGGGGGGAGTTATTGATGGACATTACATGAGGGGAGGTATCGGGAGATTAGGGTAGAGATGTATGGGGGGGAAATGTTATGGATGGAGATGAGATGAGGGAAGGTATCAGAATTAGGGGTAGAGATGTTATGGGTGGGCGGTTATGGATGGAGATTACATTAGGGCAGAGATGTATGGGGGGGACAGGTTATGGATGCAGATTACATGAGGGGGAGGTTAGGAGAGTAGGGTAGATAGTATGTGGGGGAAGGTTATGGAGAGATTACATGAAGAAGGATCAGGAGATAGGGTAGAGATGTATTCGGGAAAGGCTCTGGACCGAGATGAGATGAGGGAGGTATCAAGGAGATTATGGTATAGATTGTCGGGGTGAGTTATAGATGGACATACATGTAGGGGAGGTATCGGTAGATTATGTGTAGAGATGTATGGGGGGAAAATGTTATGGATGGAGATGAGATGAGGGAAGGTATCAGGAGATAAGTGTAGAGATGTTTGGGTAGGAGTTAATGATGGATATTACATGAGGGTAGGTATCGGGAGATTAGGGTAGAGATGTATGGGGGGGAAATGTTATGGATGAGATAGATGAGGGAAGGGTTATCAGGAGTATTAGTGTAAGAGAAGTATGGGGGGGAGGTAATGGATGAGATTACAAATAGGCAGAGATGTATGGGGGGAAAGTTAATGATGCAGATTACATGAGGTGCAGGTATCAGGAGAGTAGGGTAGATATGTATGGGGGGGAGGTTATGGATGGAGATTACATGAGGAAGGTATCAGATTAGGATAGAGATGTATGGGGGGGAACAGGTTATGGATATGAAATTACATGAGGGGAGGCATCAGGAGATTAGGGTAGAGAGTAGGGGGCAGTACGATAGAGATTACATGATGTGGAGGTATCAGGAGATTAGGGTAGAGAGTATGGTGGAGGTTTATGTATGGAATTACATGAGGGGAGGTATCAGGAGATTAGGCGTATAGATGTTATGGGGCAAGTATGATGGGGATGAACATAGGGGAGGTAATCAGAGATTAGGGTAGAGTGTATGGGGGGGAGAGTTTATTAGGGAGATAACATGAGGGTAGTATCAGAGATTAGGTGAGATGTATGGGGGGAGGTTATGATGGAGATTTACATGAGAGAGGTATCAGGATATTAGGTGAGATGTATGGGGGGAGGTTATGTAAGGAGATTACATGAGGGGGGTATCAGGAGATTAGGGTAGAGATGTAGGGGGGCCAGGTTATGGATGGGGATAACATGAGGGGAGGTATCAGGAGATTAGGGTAGAGATGTATGGGGACAGGTTTTGGATGGATATTACATTAGGGAAAGTATCAGGAGATTAGGGTAGAGATGTATAGGGACAGGTTATGGATGAAGATTACATGAGGGAGGTATCAGGAGATTAGGGCAGAGATGTATGGGGGGGAGGCGGACGGTTATGAGAAGGGATTGGCAGAGGAGCAGTGAGGAGAGAGGTGGAGCAGCCAGGCAGCCGAAGGATGGAGTGAAAGGGAGGAGAGGACTAAACAGGAGGCCACAGAGAAGAGGCTGCAGTAATCCAGGTGGGAGATGATGAGGTAACACGCAAACATGGATTACTCTCATCACTACGCATGATATCCACCCAGTCTCACAACCCCAGACAACTTTTTTTAACGACCTTCAAACGCTCTCCTCCGTCCACCAGCACCCCCTCCCATCCTCTCCTCGTCAGCAATTAGTTACGCCACTCACGTCCTAAATAAGATCAATCTCATCAGACAAACTTCACCCGCAGTCCCCTCCGTCCTACCTCCGAGTTCCAGCAGTGACCCGACATCCCACCTCTACCCCTTCTCACACATCCTCCCCAACTGCTTCTCTCCTGTCACTCATGACAAACGCTCATCCTCTCTACTGTCCAAATCCAACCTCACCACCTGTAATCTTGACCCAATGCCATCCCACCTCATGACCCACCCTGGACCTTAGTGCTGTTATCATCCCAGCCCTCACCCATCATATTCAACATAACATTAACCTCTGGCATCATACCTTCTTCCTTAAACCTTTAAACACGCTACATACCATCACCCCATCCTTAAAAAAAAAGCAACTCTTGACCCCACCTCTCTGTTCCCACTATTGGCCCAATCTCACTGCTTCCATTACACCTCAAAACTCCTTGACAGCAATGATCATCTTCAACTGTCCTTCCATCTCCTCCACCAACTCTCTCCTTGACCCACCACTCTTCTGAAACCGCTCTAAACCAAAGTCACCAACGACCTATAACTGCCAAAGCCTCAACACCACTACTCTGTCCTTATGCTCTAGACCCTGTCCTCTGCCCTGACACTGTCGAAGCCATCACTCCTGCTACAAATCCTCTTCCTCCCTCGACAAATCACGGACTTGCCCTTTCCTGGGTCTCCTCATACCTCACTGATCAGACAGTGTCTCTCACTCTCACACCACCACCACACCCTCCTCCTCCTCTCCCAGCGTCTCTTTGGTGTCCCCCGGGATCCTGTCCTGGCCCCACTACTCTACTCTATCTACACTCTTGGCCTGGGACAGCTCATAGCATCACATGGTTTTCATACCTACCTGTATGCTGATAACACCCCCACATTACATTTCTGGCCCAGATGACACCTATCTACTCTCCCCCGATCCAAGACTATCTCCCATATCCCTGTCCTCCTTCCCCTCCTCGCCCGGCCATCTGAACCTGAACTGGATAAAACCAATTTATGTATCATCTTCCCACCATCCTACTCATACTTCCTCCACCTGATCTCCTATCACTGTTAACAGCTACACTCTCTCACCACTCCACTAGTCCGCTGCCTTGGATAAACCTTTGACTCCAATCGTCCTTCAAACCTCACAACCAAGCCCTCACCTCCGCCGCCACCACCACCTGAAAAACACACTCCTGATCCACACAATCCTTAACTTTGAAAGCACAAAAAATGCTTGTCATGCCCTTCGTCCCATATCCCATCTAGACTTATTGGCAACATATTTTCTCTGTGGCCTCCCATCTTAGCAGCCCTCACTCCCCTCCAAACCATCCTTAACTCTGCTGCCTGTCTCATCCATCTCTCTCCTTGCTAATCCTCTACCAAGCACTTCATTGGCTTCCCATTGCCCAGCAAGTCCAGTTCAAGTTAGCAACCCTGACCTACAAGGCTCTCCATAACCTCTCCCCTCTATACATCTCTGCCTTAATCTCCAGATATCTCTCCTCACACAATTACGCTCCTCAACAGGACCTCTTCACTTCTCACCCCGTGTCAGCTCCTCACACAACCCGTCTCCAAGACTTCTCTCGTGCTTCCCCCACACTCTAGAACTCACTGCCCCAACACATTAGACTCTCCCCCACTTTCACCAACTTCAGAAGCAACCTGAGAACCCATCTCTTCAGGAGCCTATAACCTACAATAACCCCACCACCAGGTACCCCGGCCCACAAACAAGTCTGCCCCTCACCTTCTGTCTCCTTCCCCTTACCTTGTAGATTGTAAGCCCTCGCGGGCAGGGTTCTCTCTCCCTCTCTACCTGTTGTTAGTCACAGATTGTCACCATTGTACTTGTTTGACTTATGTTATGTATGTGACCCCCTGAATGTACAGCGCCTGGGAATCAATGGCTCTAAAATATATAATAATAATAATAACAAGCAATGTGCGGAGTCCTACCTGTTCTACCTACAGGGGAGGGTTATACCAGGGGGTAAAGGACCTGTGGTGACATCACACTGGTCACATGATAGGAAGTGGCCATAGATTCCTTGACACCTCCTGATCACATGACTGTGACATCATGGAAGGTCCATATAGAGCGTCCACCTCTCCCCTCCCTGGTAGAAGCTGTGACTCCCCAGGACTGCTGCGCTGACAGGTCACTACTTGTGGGAGGCGCGCGCAGTCACTGGGCGGCAGCAGTCAGGAGCGCTCATCGTGAGATGCACAGCCAAGGAACAATTCAGTATAAAAGTCCCCTGCAACTGATCACATGTGTACCGTCGTCGGTCGTATCTAAGTACAAGAAGAAAGAAATAAAACCAAAACCTGGAACCAAACCGCTACAAAGACCTTCACAGGTATAACAACTGCATCTCCTGATACCTCCCTCATGTAATCTCCATCCATAACCCCCCCCCCCCATACATTCCTACCCTTTTTCTCCGGAACCTCCCTTGTAACTCCCTCCAAACCTCCCCCCACCAAAAACAATTTTTTAAAAAAACCCTAATGTCCCTCGTACCATCCCTTTTTAAAAAAGGAAAAAACTTCCAAAACCGGGGAACCCGCCCCCCTTACACCTACCCAAAACATCCCCGGATACCCCCCCACAAATAACTTCCATCCATAACCCTCCCCCCCCCCATAAAATCTCTTACCCCCCAAAACCCCCTGATACCTCCCCCCATGTAAAAACCCATCCATAAAACCTTTCCCCCCCCTAAATCTCCCCAAAACCCTTTTAAACCCCTCCTGATACCTCCCCCATGTAATCCCATCCAAACCCCCCTTTCCCCCCCAAAAAAATTCTTTTACCTTTAAAACCCCTGATACCCCCTCAGTAATCTCCATCCATAAACCCCCTCCCCCCATATAAAATCTACCCTAATCTCCTTTATAAAACCCCCCAAAGAACCCACCCCCTAACCTCCCCCCATACATCTCTTCCCCCAATTCCTTCCGATACCTTTCCCCCATGTTAAACTCCATCCATAACCATCCCCCCCATACATCTCTAAACCCAAATCCCTTTATAAACCCCCCCTCAAGTAAACTCCATTCCCCAATAACCTCCCCCCCATCCCCTCCTACCCAAAACTCCAGATACCTCCCTCATTTAATCTCCATCCATAACCTGCCCCCCCAAAACATATCTACCCTAATATCCTGAAACCTCCCCCCCTGGGAATCGCCATCCATTTAAACCCGTCCCCCAAACCCCCACATTTTTCAAACCCTTTAAACTCCTGATACCTCCCCATGTAATCCTCCCCCATAACCCCCCCCCAAAAAATCTTTTTACCCCAATCTCCTGATACCCCCCCTCATGTAATCTCCATTCAAAAACCCCCTCCCCCCCCACATCTCTACCCTAATCTCCTGATACCTCCCTCATGTAATCTCCATCAATAACCTCCCCCATACATCTCTACCCTAATCTCCTAATACCTCCCCTCATGTAATCCCATCCATAACCTGCCGCCCCTATACATCTCTACCCTAATCTCCTGATACCTCCCTCATGTAATCTCCATCCATAACCGGGCCCCCCAAAAACCCTTTACGTAATCTCCTGATACCTCCCCCTCATGTAATCTCCATCCATAACCTCCCCAAGTGCCTGCACTGCAGCTACGGCCCTGACACATGAGGGGGCAGCTCGTGCTACAGTGTCCAGACGTATGGAGTAGTATCCCAAAGGTCTGGGCCTCCCACCTGTTGTTGGTGTGAGAACACTTGTTGTATGACCCAAAGTCTAAAGTGCAGAAGAGAGAAAAGGGCAAGAGTAGTTTGGTGTTCCAAGGGCTGGAGAGGAGAGGATGGCAACCTTCAAAGAGTGGAAGTTGTCAATATGCCTGGGGAGAAAGAGAAAAAGGAACAGTAGAAAGACAGGCATACAACGGTTTCCATTAAAATGAGGCAGACCTAAGCCAAGGCCTATAGAAATGAGACTAGGGCCAAGGAAAGTTCTGAATTTCTGTAGTGTGTTTGGAACAGGGAAAACTTGTATAGCAGTTTTCCTTTCCTCAGTCAAATGTTTTGCAAACCCTTGTGACAGACAATGACCCAAGAACACAACCTTTTGTTTTGCAAAATTGTGATTTCTTCCGCGAGGCCTTGCAAACCACTGTCCGCTAGAAATGTAAGCAGACTGAATTGTAGCTTGTGACGGGGATGGTGGATTTCGCGGACCCACCGCTAGCGTTGGTGTTTAAACCACGCCAGGGAATGGAGTCTAAGTAGCCCCCGGGTTTTTACTAGAGCCCGCCCGCAAAGCGGGGTGGACTTGCTGCGGCGTGAGGCTACCAGGTCGTTACCCCTGACGTGACTTGCTAGCGATGGCGGCCGGGGTGGTGCGTGGTACAGAAACGTAATCCCCGAGGCGTAGTCGGGAAACAGGCAAAGGTCAGGGCAGGCAGCAGAGGTTCGTGGTCAGAGACGGGAGAAGGTCAGGGCAGGCGGCAAACAGGCAAGGCAGGAAACAGGGGAAACGGACGGGACCCCGGATATCAACGGGCTAGCGAACTCTCAACTTGCTAAACGCCACCAACGAACGGGCAAAAAGGTTGGGGCGTGTTCCTAAATAGACCCGCCCCCAGCAAAAACCCAATTACGGGGCGCGGGCCCTTTAAAAACCAGACCAGCTTTCCGCGCGCGGGCCTTTAGGCAGGGGAAATGCGCACGGCGGCGGAAAAAAGGGCAGCTTACCGGAGCGTGAGGTAAGTGCCGGGGCCGGGGGGACGGGGGGATGGTTGCGGCAACCCGCGCCGGGGCCCCCCGGGGGCAGGGGGAGGCCACGGGCGCAGGGGTCCCCCGCGCCCCCATGAAGTACCCCCCCCCCCCAAGGTCTCCCCCTCTTTTTTGGGAACCTAGCAAGGGGGTCAGGAGACAGGTTGGCCTGGGTTTCCCCCGAACGCCCTCAGGCCCGAACCCCTTCCAGTCGATAAGAAGAACCGTTTTCCCCCCCTCACTGTCTTCTCGCCACACCCCCGCCTCAAAATTTATCAGAGTCGGCCACAGGAAAAGGGCGAGACAGACCCCGGGGAAAAAGCATTCAGCACCACAGGCTTGAGGAGCGAACGGAAGGAGTTCGGCAAACCAAGTGGGAGGCAAGCGGAGCTTGTAGGACACGGGGTTTAACGCCGAATACCACAAAAGGGCCCAAATATTTTAGGACCCAACTTGTAGCGGGGCATTTTTTGAAAACGAATGTATTTTTGGCAGTTTAACCCAAAACCCCTGTCCCCCCCGGCTTAAATAATGGCGCAGGTCTCCGTACTGTCGACCGGGATTTTGGGCAGAGGGGGCCCTTTTAGGGCCTGACGTGTGACCTCCAGAGAGACTTGTGTCCCCGATTTGGGCATCCAGGCAAACGTCACACGGGGGGCAGGGGAGGGGGGGGAGTAGCCCAAAGACAAAAAAAAAGGGGAGGGCTCCGGGGACCAGGTCCAAGGAAAATTTAGAAAATTCCGCCCAGGGGAGGGGGTCCGACCATTTACCTGACGGGCATACAAAATGTCCCATGTAGGTCCCCAAACACTTGGTTAAACCCCTCTACCCTCCCATTGGTTTGAGGGTATAAGCCAAAGAAAAAGTCCACTGAACCTGTAACTGACAAAACGGGAGGCCGCCAAAATTTTTTGCATAAACGGGACCCCCCTATGGGAGACGAATGTAACGGGAGCCCATGTAGCCCCAAAAACGTCTAAAAAAAAGTGGGGGGTTTCAATTGATGGGGGGGGGTAACCCGGCAGGGGGACAAAATGAGCCATTTTAGAGAACCTATCGGGTCACCACCCAAATGACCGTATTCCCCGATGGGGCCGGGGGTCGGTAAAAGTCCGGGCTATATGGGACCGGGGTCTTTTCAGGCACTGGGAGAGGTGGGGTAGACCCCGGGTCTGAGGCGGGGGACCTGTTACGAGCAAAAAGGGGGGTGCAGGCCAGGACAATCTCAACCAGAACAAGGGGGGCCACCATAAACAGAATTAATCGCAGAGACTTATGCACTCCAGGATGGCCACATTCGGGAAGGTTCCCCCTTTAAATACGACCGCAGGGCAGGGGGACGTAGGTTTTTTTCCCGGGGCAGATTTTTAAGCCCACGGGGCCGCCGGAGGACACTCGGGAAAAAATTATGTGCTGCAAAGGCGTCTGCCCACAATCCAGATCAAAAGGGCATCCCCCCTAAACGTTTTCTCCACTTGGCCGAAAGGAAGGAAAAAGTCAAAGCGGGCGAAAAAAGGGGGACCACCTGGCTTACAGGGATTTAGACTTGAGAAATTTTAAAAGATAGAGAAGGTTTTTTGATCCGGAAGTTTTTAAGAAGGGTTTGGCAGCCCCCTCCACTTTTTGCCGCCTTTCTTTTAGGGCCAATTTTATGGCCAATATTTTACGATCTCCAAATCGAATAATTCGCTCGGGCTGGATGAAGGTTTTGAGAAGAACCCCGCAGTACCATTTTTCCCCCCGGAGGCAGAATTTTTTAAGGGGACAGCTCCGCACCTACTAAAGAGGGCCACCTCAAAACAACGGACGGAGGGGGTCCGGGAGATAGCACAGGACCAAAGCAAATGCGATTTAGATCTAAAGGTTTCTTGACTTCGGGAAGGCCTTTTTTGGGGGTTGGGGTTTTTTCGTCGTGCCAGGGGGCGGGCCACGACGGGGAGAAGGCGAATGAACTGTCTGTATAATTCGCAAAGCCTAAAAACTTTGGGGATAGCCCAAGGCCCATTGGTCGAGCCACTGTAAAACTGCAGACAGCAAAAAAGGGACCTCGGAGTCCTTAAACCAGACATTTACCCCAAAAGGGGCAACGAGGTGCGCTCAAACGGGCTTTTTCTCTATTTTGGCATATAATTTTGAGGGGTCTCGGGACTTTGAGCCCAGGGGGGACGTATGGGTGAATCTTCAGGTCAGAGAGAAATCAGATTCTCCAAATAAACGAGACACAACATAGATGAGCCCGGAAATCTCTTTGACGAAGTTCTGGAAAACTCCGGAGCGTTGAAAGGGGCCAAAGGGCATGACGAGATATTCAAAGGGGGCCATCAGGGGTGTTAAAGACTGTTTTCCTTCGTCGCCTTCTTGGATACGAATCAAGTTTAAACACCGCAAGATCCAATTAAAAAAAAAAATTTTGCGCCACGTAGGGGGTCAAAAGCCTGAGAAAAGGGCGGGGGGTATCGATTCTTTATGGTTATTTTAATTTAGACCACGGTAATCGATAAGGCCGGGGGGGTTTTTTTCCATTTTTCTTTTCGCAAAGAAGAAAACGCTCCCGCAGGCGAGGCGACTTCGTATAAAGCCCTTGCGGAGATTCTCTTGAAAACCCGACTCGCTTTGCTCCGGACTGAAAAGGGTAAACTTGCCTCGGGAGGAGTAGTAGGGGGTTGCAAATAAAAAGGGGCAATCGAAGGGCCCCGTGGGGGGGCGGGTTTTTGGGGTTGTCTTTCGGAAGACGTCGAAAAGTCCTCGAAGGACAGGCAGACCGGGCAAATTTCGTAGGCTTTGGGCAGAAGCAACCGCAGAGCGGGGCGAGTGCCAGCACTCGTGATGACTGCCGGGCCCCAAGAAAAAATCCGCGTTTTCCGCCCCTAGGGTCGGAGCATGCCTTGCAACCAGGGAAGGCCCAAAAGGATCTCTGAAGGGGAACGAGGCAGCACAAAAGTTTTTCACAGTTTCCTGGTGTGCGCGCCTACTGCAGGGGGGAGGGGGGCATGCAGAACCGAATGGGATCCTTGAGGCATTCGCCACTGACAGAGGAGACAAACATAGGGTTTCTGCAGAGGGGCACTGGGAAACCAGAACTGAGACACCACGCAGGCTGATAAAGTTTTCCAGCGGACCCTGATCCGAAGGCGGGGGGCCTAAAGGTACTGTCCGGCGAAGTTACAAAGAACCCCGGGATGGTCAACGGGGGAAGGCCGCACTGACACCTAGGGGTGGCTCTCCTGCACCCAGGTGCGGAGTTTTTTCCCCGGGCGCACTGGGCAATCCCCCAAAAAAGGGCCGGGGGCCGCCCCAATAAAACATAACTGCTTCAGACACGCGGGAGCGTTCCCCCCTTGGGTCAAGTGAAACCCTTTCCACCTGCATGGGTTCGTCCTCATGAAGCGGGGGTGGGGGAAGTGGGGGGGGCGGAAACAGGAGCAACGAGGGAGCCGCGTGGGGCGAGTAAGCTCGCGTTAGAGGAGCCTTGTTGTCTCCAGCAAAGCGAATGTCTCCCGGGGGGCCAAACCGAATAAAAACTCCAAAGAGGAAGGCAGATCCCGATCCGCAAACTCATTTTAAAAAACGCCCGAGGGCCCTTTCCAAAGGTCGCCACCAAAGCCCCCTTGTTCCATCAAATTCTGAGGCTACTGCGAACTGCACCGGTACGTCCCCGTAGAAACACCCCGACGGAGGGGAAGCAGAGCTCGCAGCGGAGGAGGGGCGGCCAGGTTCCTTAAAAAGTACGGAAAACCCTTGGGGGAAGGTTGCAGATTTGCCGTGACGGGTCTTCATCCCATAGCTGGGTGGCCAGGCAGAGCTTTGCCTGTTTTAAGAGGGAAAAAATGAAGGCGAATTTAGCCCGCCAGTAGGGAATTGATGTCCCCAAAATCTCATGTGGATGGAGCTTGATGATGAAGCCTCTGCACTTTTTGGGGTCTCCATAAGCGAGGGGGAGCGGCAATGCAGAGAAGGCCCCGATGAAAGGGGCAGGGTGGACCGAGCTTGCCGGACAACTGGGGACGGGACGGGGAGCAGCCGCAGGGCGAAAAACGGACTGCAAGATTTTTGCAACATGGGCCCCGACTGGTCGATACGTGCTCTCGGGGACGGCCCCTCGCAACGCCCGGGTTCAGGCGAGTACCCTGGCGGAAACCATGGCCAGTTCGTACTGTGACGGGGATGGTTTTCGCTGGACCCCCCGCAGCGTTGGTGTAAGCCCGCCAGGGAACGGGGGTCTAATAGCCCCCGTTTTCACCAGCCCCCGCAAAGCGGGATGGACTTGCTGCGGGGTGAGGTTACCAGGGCGTTAACCCCCTGACTACTTGCTAGCGATGGCGGCCGGGGTGGTGCTGGTACAGAAAAAAGAATCCAGAGGCGTAAAATGGGACAAGGTAAAGGGGGAGGGCAAAAATGGAAAAAGGGAAGGGCAGGAAAGAAAAGGAAACGGACGGGACAAAAGGATAATCAACAGACTAGCGAACTCTCAGACTTTCTAAAAAAGACCCAACGAACTGGCAAAGTGGTTTGGGGGCGTGTTCCTTAAATAGGGGCCCGCGGTCCCCAATAACCAATTACTTGGGGGGGGGGTTTGGGCCCCTTTTAAAACCGCCCGCGCCGCAGGCCCTTTGGACACGGGCACGCATGGCGGCCCCGAACAGACGGGCACTTCACCCGGGGGCGTGGATGGAAGGCCGATCCTGGGGACAGGGAAGGGTTTCGGGCACCCGCGGCAACCCCGCCGGGAAACCCCCGCGGGCAGGGGACCGCGGGGGCGCGGGGCCCCGGCCCCCCAAAAAGCTTTGGGAGATTTTGGGAAAGTGTCTGCACACAGAACGATCATCCACAACTCAAAAGTCGGGCACCCATGTTGATCCCAT